>PVKP010011975.1:14539-59899 GCA_004027715.1 Plecturocebus donacophilus
AAAAAAAAAAAAAAAAAAAAAAAAAAAAAAAAAAAAAAAAAAAAAAAAAAAAAAAAAAAAAAAAAAAAAAAAAAAAAAAAAAAAAAAAAAAAAAAAAAGATCTATTAACTGGAATAAGTTACTTTGAGAAGAGTTTGACAAAGATTCCAGTATAAACTGAAAATCTTGTCCTTTTTAGAATGGAGCTACTCTACCAAAGTTGGTCCAATGCTCTATAAAATGTTAAAGAGCAAGGATGGATTACCCCAACTAGTACTTGCCATTTCTTAAAACCATATAATCATTTTGCTAAAGGAGTTACCCCTCCCTATTGTCAGCTAAACCAGTGTAATCCAGTACAGATCACCATCGCTGCTCCCTAGAGTTCTTCCTCTTCATTGAGACATTTCTTTGATATAGGAGCCAAAGTCTCAGGGAATAACCCTGTAGAAATGTGCTTCATTGCCTCCTCACGCCCTGCACCCCCTTCTCTCTCTCCTAAGTTCTCTGCTAACCAAAGCATCTCTAATTATCTACCCAATGATAAAACCTAAGTAGTTGTTGTAGAGGTTAAATATTTAAAACAAGCTATAGCGAGCGAAACAGGGTATCAGGATGCAAATGGCTGGCTGGAATGGATTCGATATTCTGTTTGTATGCTAAACAAGAGTGACTGTTATGCTTGTGTGACAGGCAGGCCAGAGACCCAGATTGTCCCTTCCCACTTGGGTGGCACTTCACAACAGGGCATGAGCTCTGTGGTAGCTCTTTTTCATAACCCCACAGCCTGAGGCAATGACTCATGCAAGACTCACTGCTGTTCCCTAAGGTTAAGAGCCCTGTGGGTCAGCCCTGAGGGCCATCTGGCCTCCAGCCCCCAATTTAATTCACCTTGTGCCTTTCACCATGTGGGTGGGGGGAAAGTTGGCATTCAAGGAATGCCAACTTAACAGGGCACAGTGAAACCAAGCCTTTTCAAGAGCTTACCAGTCTGCCCTTGTTCTTCCCACTCTGCCAGGCAATTAGAGCAGTACTTGTGCTCTAGTCCAGCTGGCCATCCCTTTCACCCTAGCATTCCATCAACATGGTTTAAAAAAGAGAGAGAGAAAGAAAAAAAAAGAGAGAGAAAGAAAAATAATAAAAAAAAGAGAAGTGCCTTGCATGGGTCCTTTAACCCCATTTTTATATAAACATGATTGAAGTTACCAAATTTAAAGCTGGAGATCAAATAACTGCAGGATTTGAGTCAATATTTTTGTAGGTGACAATTAATTAAAATATAAATTAAATAAATTACATGTATTATGATTAGCAGCTGTTTATTAATTACACCAGGGATGCTGTCAAAGAGATAGAAGAACAACTAAGCCAAGACATGTGAAGGAAGTTTGAAGAGAAAATAAAAACCGTAAACATTCAAGGTGGGGGATTGTCAGATACAGTGAACTCCAACTTTCTCCTCAAAGAATCAGTGTGTCAATATGTTCAGCTCTCTTTTTCTTTAATTCTCCATTTTAAAGTTTAACTTCCTGGTTCTCTGTGCCCGCTTGCCTCCAGTTTTGGTAAACAACTTTCCCGCCAGTTCTGATCAGTAGTTGACATCTGTTCCCCTGGTCCCCGGCTCTGTCCTGACTCATTTTGGTCACCTGCTCCGGTCACCTCCTTTGACCTGAATCACCCCCAGTCACCTTCTTTGCCATAACCGTTTTTCCCACCAAACCGCTCACCCCGCCAATCTGGCTCATCCCCCTGCTCTCTTTAAAATAGCCGCTTGGAATTAGCTTAGACTGTGCGGTCTAACCCTAGCCAATAAGGGAATGACACAGCAGTAGGGGCTGCATCAGGGATAAGAACCTCTTCCTCTCCCTTGTTGAGATGTGTGCTCACCAGGGCTCCGTCTGTGAGACGCACCCTTCTATAGAAGTAAATTGCCTTGCTGAGAACATTAATATTCGAGTGCTACTTCCTTTGTGGCATCAAAAATTTACATATAACAATCTTCAAAGTCAGCAGTGTAACACCTTCAAACCTCTCTCTCTGGCTCTGACCCTTCTGCCTCTCTTTTTCTTATAAGCCTTGTGAGTATTCAACCCTTGTGAGTCCATTGGGCCCATCCAGAAATCCAGAGTAATCTCCCCATCTCAAAACCCTTAACTGAACCACATTGACAGAAGCCCTTCTGCTAACTGTGGGGACACAGGTGCAGGTTCCTAGGCTTAGAGCAGGGACATCTCTGGGGGCTCTTATTCTGCCTGCCACAATCATGAAATGAAGTCATCCTATAATTACCAATCTCTGAAAGTGCACAAGGCTTCAGTGAGAATCCAGATTCCACGTTATCCAGCACCTTTATACTGGTAGGTGTTCCTCCGGGACTGTGCTTTAATAGGCAATTGTTCCTGAATGTGAAGAAAAGAGGTTACTTTGCTTCCTGCACTTTGAGGTGCAGGCAGCAGTCCACGTAACATTTAGTATTCAGGTGGACATGGGGAAAAGCAATGATAATGAGTTTACCTTGATAATGAGTGAGTTAGGGGTTTGCATTATTAATCAAATGGACATCCTTCCCCTTGCAAATAAAAGTAGGGTGAGAATGAGGCCGGAGACACTACGATACTAAACCCTCATTCTATAAGCAAGGCCTAATTGTGGGGCAGATGGAACTTATCCCCTTCAGGAAAAATCACACCAAAATTGAGTAGAGTGTGGAGTGATAAGACAGTAGAGACTGGGAAGGTGACAGAGAGGTGGGAAGGGGGTGGGTGATGAAAAATTATTTAGTGGGTCCAATGTACATTACTCCAGTGATGGACATACTAAAAATCCAGACTTTGCCGCTATACAGTATATCAAGGTAACAAAATTACACTTGTACCCATACATTTATGCAAATAAAAATGAGGTTTAAAAATAAGGAAAAAAATTCACAAGTTAATATCAAATTGTGATTAGCTCTATGAATGAAATAAACAGAGCTGAGTGTGATTAAAAGAGAATGCTCAGAAATGGCCTTTTGGAGGGGAAGATATTTGAGGGAAGACCTGATTTGTTAAGAATCATCCTTGGAGAAGTAGGGGAAGAGGATATCAGGGGTACAATTACAAGCCCAGGGAAAAGAGTAGAGAAACACATGAAATTAAAATGAAGTATTTAATTTAAAAATGAAGATAAAGAATAAGATAGAGGAAGCAAATAAGGAGAGTGGTTAGGAGTAAAAGCCCTGTTTGATTTTCAGTTGGGGGGAAAAACAGAGGTTATGAAGAATACAGTGAAATCCTGGAGGCACCAATATAAAAAGCAAACACCATGAACTGTACTCACCGGTGCTCAGCATTGTGAAATGTTTGCGTGGCATATGAAAAAAATTGGCAGTGAATGTTATTGGTGCACCGTTTTTGGCATTCTTCGACACTGCTAACCTTAGATACATTGAAATTGACTCCTCTCATATCAATTCCTTTATAAATGTCTCGGTGGCAAGCTGTACAAGAAAAATGCATAGAGCAAATACAGTCAATTTTCTTTCTAGAGGTAGATTAGATACCCACTACTATTTAAACTGGTAGTTTAGAAGGATAATAGCCCATTTTTGGCAACTGCTCTATTAAGTGATTTAAAATTTATATTATGTCCATAAATTATCGAACTCTGCTTGAAGTAAACACAATCCAATATTTTCCCTAAAGCAATAGCATTGAAAAGGGGTTACTTCACTTCTTAAACCGCAAGATGCATGCAACGATACAGGCAAATTTCACATTGAAATTATCAATGAGCAGTGAGAAATAAGGCAATAATAATGAGGACACTGATAATATGTGCTGAGGTTTGCATTACTAAAGAAACTGATGTGCCTTTGACCTTCTGCATTGAGTGAAGGAGATTCTTTATCTCCTAGTGTTATTTTTCTGCTTTCAACTTCTCCCGTCTGATTACAAATTGCATCTGGGTCAATTATTTCAAAATGTGGAGAGTTGTTGTATATGCATGAAGAAACCACTTCCATTCTTGTTTGAAAACTTTGTTAGTGTCTATTTAAACACGCTTTTTTTTTTTTTGAGATGGAGCTCACTCTGTTTCCCAAGCTGGAGTACAGTGGCGTGATCTTGGCTCACTGCAAGCTCTGCCTCCCAGGTTCCAGTGATTCTCCTGCCTCAGCCTCCTGAGTAGCTGGGACTATAGGTGCCCACCACCACACCCAGCTAATATTTTCTATTTTTAGTAGAGATGGGGTTTCACTATCTTAGCCAGGATGGTCTCGATCTCCTGACCTCATGATCTTCCCGCCTTGGCCTCCTAATGTACTGGGATTACAGGCGTGAGCCACCATACCCAGCCTTACGCACCATTTTCATGGAGTTTGTCTTACATGCAAAAGATATAGATAATTCTTTTCACAGACAGTGAACGAAAATTAGGCTCTTTTTTTTAAAGATTCAATTTTCTTTGTTATCCTTTGGTTAAGGAAGCAATGTAACCAGAAGTATAAACCATATACTTTTTAAAAGTTTTATTCCTGAAGGTAATGTGAAATAAGCCATAATCTATTGTAGGTAACTTTCCACTCCTAAGAAGTATGGTTAAAGTCATAAAACTAAACGTAAGGGTGGGAAAGACAGAAAATATACAAACTGTCAGGAAAACAATATGCTGAGTTGGGCAGGGAGGTGGATTATTCACAGTGGTTCTTAAACAGAAATTTGTAGATTGTAGAAATAAAACCACTTTCCAATTTTTCTGCATGTGAGAAAAGAGTAGGCTAAGAATTGGGATGGGACTCTTACAAATAAAAACTTTTTAAGTGTTCATATGAAAGCTCTAAATGCTTTTGACTAGAATTGTTCTGAGTATAGAGATTTTATGCACTCAGGAACAATTTTTCACTTTAAGATGTTTGCAAGTTAGGAAAAAAAAACATTGAAAGCAAGCTGAATGAGTAACACTAAGTTTTAGAATACATTAACAACAGGAATATTGAGAAAGGCACAACACGACTTTCTCTTTAAATTTTGCTATAGCATACAACAATCAGAAATAACACTTACTTGAATAATTTATACCAAATTATATTAACACACAAATTTGATCTTATAAACTAGGAAATGTACGTCACCTCAGGTACACTACACCTTTTTTTCTTTTTCTTTTTTTTTTTCTTTTTTGGTAGAATTTCATTCTTTTGCCCGGACTGGAGAGTAATGGCATGATCTTGGCTCACCACAACCTCCGCCTCCCAGGTTCAAGTGATTCTCTGCCTCAGCCTCCCCAGTAGCTGGGACGCAGGCATGCACCACCATGCTGATTTTGTATTTTTAGTAGAGACGGGGTTTCACTTTGTTGGTCAGGTTGGTCTTGAACTCCCAGTCTCAGGTGATTCACCCACCTTGGCCTCCCAAAGTGCTGGGATTACAGGCGTGAGCCACCGTTCCTGGCTAACTAAACCTGGCTAAGTCAGGCCCATATTTGTATCTAAGACATTCCCATCCTTTGACAACTGGTTAAAGTGCAAACAGCAGGCTCAAAGTGTGTGAGTATTGAAGGGGTAATATCAGTGAGGAGCAAAGGATGAAAAATTTTAAAAATCTGAAATGTGAACCTACAAAATTAATTGGGCATAAGAAAAATAAAAACAAAAATAGTAATGATGTATAGTTATACATAGAACAACAGCACAGCTATTTTAAGATTCTGATCGCCCATCAGTTGAACCTCTTCAGCACTTTTCACTTTCTGATCAGTCTCAGTCATATTTAAGAAATAGCTCATTTGTCTTAAGATTATTAGGATAGCATTGGAAGCTATTTCCCAAGACATCAGTAGCTTCAGATGTCAGAATCAAAGTTCTCTACCATCATAGTCCTCATGTTTCCTTCAAGAAGTATTATTCTTAGCATAATTTGCAGAATTCAGTTCCTCAATTTGGGCTTCATGGCATATCACAGAGTTTCTTGATGTCAGCCCTGGGGTTGACATTTTGGGCCAGAAAATTATTTGTTGTGGAGGACTGCCCTGTGCCTTGTAGAATGCTAGGCAGCATTCAAACATTCCGGCCTCTACTTAGTAAATGAGAGAGGCATTCTGGCCTCTACTTAGTAAATGCTAATTGCATCCTCCCTAGTTGTGACAACCAAAAGTGTCTCCAGACATTTTCAAATGTCCCCTAAGGGAAGAGACAAAATCACTGCCAGTTGAGAATCACTGACATACAAATTACCCCCAAGTGAACCTGAGAGAGAGACGGTCCCTTGTGTTTTCTTAAAAATTCTTATCTGGAAACAAGGAGACACGATTATTTGGATCCATTTGCTGCAAATCTTATACTTTAGTGATAACCTCATAGCTATAGAGGCTCATTAAGTATGTGTTGATTGATAAAGACAACAGAAGTGTCCAGATGAATATGGGTCCCTCTTCTGTGTCCAGAATACTGTCCCATCTCCTATCTTTATGAGTGATTTTTTCCAAAAGGCTGTAGCAGTACACACTTGGAGCAAAAGCTGTTCTAAGATAGATCCAACATTAACTCAAATGCAGCTGAGAAATTCGCATCTTACCACTTATTTGATGACCACAGTGCTTTAGGGAATGTCCAGAAATTGCACTTGTTTGATGTACTTTTGGCAGGGTTCCTGTAACACTGTCTTTCAAGAAGCAACCAAACCTGTTTAAAAGTAACTTTACTTAGAAAGTAGAATAATAAACATACATTGAGGAAATGTCTAGCATTTTCTATATGCTAACACATAAAACCAGGAATAAGGAAAGTAATACAGCTTCGCCAATACCTGCTGGAAAGAATACTCTTAGAGGTAATTTTATAACATTCCCTTAATATCTAACTTCAGCATGGCATTTTCTTTACACTCACATTTTTTAAGTACAGAAAGACAACCATATTAAAGAGTTAACTATTTTTCCTGTGTTCTTAAACTTTCAGGCAACTATGTCCACAATTGGTGATTATTTTTGCAAATACTTTTGTTTACTTAAAAAATTAAATTAGTGACAATAGCTGTACATAGTGTTCATCTTGCTTATTAACTCCTTGTAGTCTGCACGTAATGGAAGACTTCCTTCTGTCTTGTCAACCTTCATGTTAATTTCATTATTTATAAGAATTCCAGAACCTATCTCAACTTTTAATACGATGATCCTCATATACAATCTGGGTTTTCCTTACAAGTTTAACATGTAGGATCAGAGAATGGCTATCCAATTTCTAGCTCGTAAACTCACATAGAGTGAAGATGAGAAAAGAGTTATGGATATGGACATGCGAACAACAAAGAAAAGCTTATTCTGGATATTAATCAAAATGAAAAAACATTAAGATGAAACTGTGGCTCATTATTAACAAGCATCTCTCTGACCTAATATGAATTGTAATTACCATTTCTCCAAAACCTTTACAAATCTCCAGTTAATAATACATAGTCACACAAGCATAAGCACACGTGCACACATACATGCCATACATAGCGTCATGCCATAGATGCCCAAACTGGCCCACTATAGGCACCATTCAGATCTGGGTGTCCCAAAACCACAAGTTCTAGATCTTTGTCAATTATATTCTCAGCAAAACGCTTGTCTTATTTTCTTCAGACTGTGCTATCTACTAATGTGATTATCACACCGTTCAGTATATTTCTTTATTCATATGAAATGTTCACCTGTTAGATTCCTTCCTGGACAATCTCTTAGCCCAATGATGTTCAAGCATTTTGAGGCTTTGAATAGAAAATGACCAGCATGATTTACTTTAAATAAATGTGATCATTGTTTAAAATGCATATTTCTAGTACCAAGAAATTTTGATTCAGCAAGTCTGGGTTGTGGCCTAGGAATCTGCATTTGTAAGAACTGCATGAAGGAATTTTGCTGAAGCTGATCCCTGAACCACATTTGGGAAAGAACTCTCAGTTATACTACACCTTTTTGCACACAACTAATTCCATTTTGAAAAGTGGCTTCTCTAATAATGAAATATCAACTTTTACCTTTTATGCATGTCATTGACTGAACTTGCTGGAAGAAAACTGAATAGCAAACACCTTGGGTGGAACGTACACATCATCTGGCAGTGTTGGGCATTTGGGGTATACATGGAAGCTACATCCCCACCTCTGAAGAAGGTGTTTTCATATAGTTGAGTCAGACATCCTGTGGTAGAACCATAAGAATTTGGGATAAATTCAAATAATACTTTTAATAAAAAGATATCTGCTTTCTTCTCCCACTGACTACTCAAAGGTCTGTATAATATAACTCTAATTACGCTGAGAAAATAAAATATATTAAAGCAACTATTTGAACAATCTATAGTGTTATTTAATTTTCTGGGTACTTCTGTATAAAAAATGTGGCTTACTTTTATTAAATTGCACAATAATTTACATATAAATTAGCCACAATAAAATAAAATCCTAACTTAGTTTTTCCCTGTTGCCTGACATGCTATGAAAATATCATGCCTTAAAAAGAACAATATTTGGTCTATTTTCAAAATACTTTTGTAATAAACATCTTCACCAGCTTCTCACAATTCTTTAAGGGAAGACAGAGGCAGGTTTTGTTATCTGTATCTGGCTTATGCTTTTTAAAAGAAAGAAGTTAAATAACTGAGTCTCAGGGCACACAGACTTACCCAAAATCCACACAGTTCATGAAGGTGGTTGGACAGCCACCCAGCCCTGACTCCCCGCCTGTGTCCTTTTCTAGAATGTAATGCTAAATGTTGTTCCTCATCTCAGTATGATTCAAGCAAACTGACAATTACTGTTTATTTTTTACTCATTTTTAAGATAATTTAAGCAAATGCATGCATATGCTAAATTGAAAATACATTTTGAACTATTTAATGTTTGGAATTATTCCCAAAATATACTGCACCCCACATATGATTAGAGAATTAGGTGTCTTTACCGGTTTTAATTTGTACATTTGGATTCACCTGGAAAGACCCTCTTGGAAGTCTGTTTAACAAGCTTTCCCGTTCAGGTAGCACATTCATCTCAGTCAGTCAACTGACCACTAACCATGGCCATGCCAATGACAACCTTGTCCATTCCCTGGGGCAGTAGTTACTTTTCAATTTAAATAGTACATATTTTGTATTACCTTTGGGGAAATGGCTAGCTTAGGCAACATCCATTTTATTAAGCACTGAAGAGTGCCATCTTCTCTGCACTATCCTACGCCCCTGGGGATTCTGGCCCTGAGCCCCATTATGACTACCCAGCACAGCAAGATTGCTTCTCTCCCCCTCAGAGGTGTGGCCAAGATGACTACCTCTTGGGTAAGGTTTATATTTGGGAAGAACACAGATCTCTTCAAGTGAAAGCTTTTGGAATGCAAGTGTATTGCCTAGATTTCATGTATGCACAAAACATGGAGGAGTCGGTTTAGTGACAATACTAATTAGAAAGAGGCCTATTTTTTCAGACAGTTGGTGGTTTTGGCTGACTCATAATTATCAAGCAGTCACTCCTCTTCCAGCTTCCAGTTCACAGGCAAGGATACACGCAATGGCTGGTGCTGGCCCAGAGCTTCCCATGCTGCAACTGATTCTCTGTGAACGGCCATGTGACTCAGTCAGGGAAAGGGGTGACTAGAAAGACACCAACTTTGTTGTTGAATGGAAAGAAACTTCTAGTAGGTGTTCTTGTTCTTGCTTATCCTCGTAAGCTGGTGATCATGATGAAAATGATGACCATGACAATGAAAGCCATGTCTGTACTGTATTTTGGAGTGTTTGTAAAGTACTGTTATATAATTTATCTCATAATGATGGTGGCTTTCAAAGCTTTCACATGGGCCTCCATGTCCATAGACTTTTGGCTGTTATTCAGTCTTGTTTAACAATTACATAAACAATAAGGAGCAGTAAAGTACTCTAATTTTAAAGAATTAGGTGAAAAACATAAAAAGATAACTTACAAAAGAAATAGAAGTGATTAGTAAGTATATAAAAAATGGGAACAATCACAAATATAGGCAAGTTAAAACAACTAGAAGCCATTTTATCCATGAGATTAGCAAAAATGAAAAATTAAATAACTAGTATTCGTACACTGATTTTGATTGCAAATGATGGAAAATCTAGTTCAAAGTGGCTTGAATACAAATGAAATCTGTTAGTTCAGAATCCAAAAAGCCCACAGTGAACCAGGCTTAAAGAGTAACTGGATATTGTGCTCAACCGATAGCATCAGTGGACAACATGTCTCCTTCCGTTTGCTCCAGTCCGTGGTGTTACCATCCCTCCCAAGCTCCACATAGTAGCAAAATAGTACCAGCATCTCAGGCCTCTGTATTCTCTTATGTTTCAAGTCAAATTGGAAAAAAAAGAGTAAGAGTTCTATTTCTAGACATCTAAACGTCTAAAAAGAGTAAGAGTTCTATTTCTAGACGTCTTGTTGCAAGACTTTGGCTCTGATTGGGTCACTGCAGCCAGCAGGATATGTGCATTTCCTGGTTCAGGCCTGGGTGGGTCACGAGCTCCAGCTCTGGTGTCAACAGCAGAATCAGGGTCACCAGAACCGTATGGACCAAAACTGAGAGGCAGTAGCTCTGCAGAAGTAAATTAGGATACTCCTTCCAGAAAGATAAATATGTTAGGATGCAAAGCAACAAGCCTGTTAGAGTTGGCCTAAGTGGGCCACGAAAGATAATTTCATGATGCCACATCATAAAACCTTCAAACATATTTATATCTTTGAATCCAGTACTTTTATTTCAAAAAATATATTCTACAGAAATAACTAAGTACATAAGAACATGCACACAAAAATATCATAAATGGAGAATCCCAAACTCTAAAAAATATTATATTATTTATTTGCATCAAAAGATAGCTGTAAGTCGGAAATGCAAGTCAAAAAGTATCCATAGTTAATTACTCTTTCTTGTAAAATGTGCAGATAGGTAAAGGTAGAAAAACTTCTGAAAGACTAAACAAAAGATGTTTAACAATGACTGTTTCTGAATTTTGGGACTACACGCAATAATTAGTTTCTAATTTTTTTGCTTATTTACACCCCTAATATTCCTAGCCATAATCAAGATTTATTTTGTCAAAAAAAAAAAAAAAAAAACACCTGGATTTGGCCGTGGTCCACAGTATCTCTGGCTTATGCTCCTTCTCAGCTTTCAGTGGGTTTGTACATGGGTTTGTAAGTTATGGTCTAGAAGAGCAATCAGGACTGAGGGACAGACGCAGGGGAGGTATGATTTAGGGAAAAAAGCTTTTCTCTTGGAGAAAGTCTCTTTATGAATGTAAACCTTACCTATAGATGTTTATTGTAGCCATACATCTGAACGGAAAGTTAAATACTCATTGTTTTGTGGCCCTCTTAAGTCACCATAGACTCAGAATCGTGCCTTGTGGGGACACAGAGAAAATTCCGTCTACAATGATTAATGAAAAACAGTGTCCAGAATCATTTTTATTCTCCAAAAATTCATGAAATTAATAAAGAAATAAGATTGAAATCTGCTGTCAAAAGCTATTCACCTGGAACTACCCAAATGGATGGTTTACTAAGTTAAATTTAAACGAGATACTTTCATTTTTGAAATGGTTCCCTAGTGATCCAGAGTCAAACTCTGTATCATGCACCTAACAGAAACTTGGATTGGACCCAGACACTCTAAAATGCCTAGCATTCTTTTGAATTTTCAGATAAAGTTTAGTTTTTAATGTTGACAATAATAATAGAGAACTAATTTTTTTCTTAAGGAGACTAACTTTTCTGTTAAGGAGAAGTTTTTGCCAACACAAGTCCCAAGACATTCCCACTTCCAAGCTCCTTCCCCTGGTCTGAAATTCATGTATAGAGCAATATATCTGACAAGCGGTACTTGTTATGGAACATTAAGTGGACACATGTCCTGAATCATCAGGGACTAACTTTTCCCCTGAAGCTGTATGTTCAATAGCTTTCTCCAGGGGTAGTGTGATTCGCTTAGCTGCTCCTCTCTTAGCCTGAATTTCATGTTTTATAGATAATTCACTTACCACAGGAAACTGTAGCAAACAAGGAAATGAGGTAAGTTGATCGCTTGAATAAAATCATTCTAGAAAAGAAAACAATACATAACTCTGCTGGCTTCAGGCTACATTTAACATAAATCTTAATTTAAGGTGATATAGATTTTCTTGTAAATGTCTGAATTGCAAGTTAAAGCACACAATTACTAATATAGAAAACAAGGATTTTTTTTGTACATTTGTGCCTAGGGAGTTGGAAAATTTATAATGCTTCCCAAGATACAAATTGAGACCTCCAGACTAGTTGTGTTTATTGTTGTTTGGTCACCTCTGTGGCTAGTAATGTTGGAAAGCCAATTGGTAGAGACAGAGTAAACAGTTATGAAACCTCTTGGTCTGAGCAAAAAGAAAATTAATAAATAATGACAATAATGTCAGTCCAAAAATTCCTACGTAAAGAAAACCTCTGAAAATATTAAAGCCCATTAAAAAATTTTAAATAAAATATTCTCTTAGATTTAAAATCATCTTACATTTAAATATTTCTACATAAAAGAGTATTAGTTCCTTCTATATTCTCTAAATAGGAAATTAGAATATAAATTAATACTTTTCTCATAAAATAAAAAGCTATACTTTAAAATTTATAGTTTATTTGGAAACAATCAGAATAATAGAAATTTGCTACCTGAAAACACAATTGCTTCTGTGGAGGTGAGGGAGTCTCTTGTCACTTAAAAATGAACAGTCTTCGAGCTGTTCTAATGTGGCACTGCAGGCACGATTTTGCTTGGCTTCAATATTGACTTTGGGTTTCTGCCAACAGTTTCAACTTTTTGTCCTGTCAACATATTCGATGAACATCCTAACTGTGTTCAGCTGTTAAGTATATTAACTATTTCAGGGAGTGATGTCAGCAAGAATAGGAATAGGAGGTTGTCAGAACAGGAGTTTCTAGTGCTCATTCCTTGCAGAAACATCAATTTGAATAAGCATCCATGCACAAAAATTACTTCACTAGAGCTAAGGAATTGGGTGAGAGGTTACAGCACCTGGTTGCAGCACAGAAATAAGAAAAGACACATTGAAGAGTATAAGAAGGACAATTTCACATTAACAGTGTCACCCCACCTTCAAACCTGGGCAGCACAGTATGGTAAGTGATACCCTCTTGCATGGAGGAAGGAGTCAAGATAGCACCCAACTTCACCACAGATCCCAAGCACCAAGCCCACTCCAGTAAACCCCAACACTGGAATTCAGGCCGGCCACAGACCAGACCAGCCTCTGTGGCCTCAGTCCCATGTTCAGCCCTGACCAGGTCAGCTCCTGGAGCTTGAGGCTCCACGATGGCCACAGAAGATCTAGACTTCAGGCCTGCTCCAGCTCTAGCCTGGCCCCCAAGACTCTAACCTCCACATCAATCCCAGCAGCCCAAGGATTCATGTTGGTACCCATGGGCTTAGAATCCAGGCCATTCCCTGCAAATCCAGCACAAGGTCAGTCTCCAGAGATCTCAGTTGTTTGCCGGGCCACGTGGACTCAGAAGCTGGGCTCACCCCAGTGGACTCTGGTGTCAGGACAGCCTCAATAAACTCAGAAACAGACCTATCCTCATGAACTCAGGTGCCAGGTGATCCCCACATTAGGCTGGCCTCTGAAGACTCAGGCTTAATGCTCATTTCAGTGCCAAATCAGCCCTGAAGGACCCATGCTTCAAGCCAGTCCTTGCACACAGAATACAGACCACCATGCTGAACCCAGAATCCAGCCCTGCCCAGCTTAGAACTCCAGCAGAAATCCTGTGCATGGACCCCAACAGACAGCCACCCACAATCTCTGGTCAGTATGACTTGTGAATGGCTTTCTCTGCTTAAGCTAGTATGTAAAGACTGAAATAGGTGCCTACTTCAATGCAAGGCCATGCTGATCACAAATAATCAGGGAAACAAGAAACTATCAAAGGAAGAAAATAAAGCGGCAGGAGGTGACCCTAAAGAAATGGAGATCTACACTGCATGACAAAGAGTTAAAACTAATTGCCTTAAGAAAGCTCAATGAACTACAAAACAATATAGATAGACAGGAAACAAAATCAGGAAATCAATACATGAGCAAAATTAGAAGTTGAAAAAAAAATAGGAACCATAAAAAAGAACCAAACAGAAATTCTGGAGCTAAAGAACACAATGACAGAACTGAAAAATTTTGCAAACAGCTTCAGCAGCAGACTTGATGAAGCAGGAGAAAGAATCAGCAAGCTCAGATACAGGTCATTTGAAATTACCTAGTCAGAGTAATAAAAGGAATGAAAAAGGTTGCAGAAAGCTGACAAAACTTACAGGACACTGTTAGGAAAGCCAATATGCAATATAAGAGGCCCAGAAGAAGCAGAGAAAAAGAAAGTTGCAGAAAACTTTTTTAAAAAATAACATAAAGCTCCCCAAATTTGGAGACATAAAAGAAATAAACATCCAGATTTATGAAGCCCAAAAGAACTCCAGATAGATTAAATATAAAGAGATCCTCACCATCATGAGAGAATTTTCAAAGCAACAAAAGAAAAACAATTCTTCACATACAAGAATGGGTAATTTATAAACAAAAGAGATTTAGCTGACTCACGGTTACCCATGGCTAGGGAGGCCTCAGGAAACTTACAATCATGATGGAAGGCAAAGGGGAAGCAGACACCTTCTTCACATGGTGGTAGGAGAGTGTGTGTGTGTATGTCCAGGGGAAACTGCCACTTTCAAATCTCTCACTATCATGAGATCACAGCACATGATCTGTGTTAGGTTATGTGCTGTGATAGGTTAGGCTCTGTACTCCCACCCAAATCTCGTCTTGAATTGTAATCCCCACATGTTGAAGGAGGGGCCTGGTGGGAGGTGACTGGATCATGGGAGTGGTTTCCCAATCACCTCCCACCAATCACCTCCTTCAATCCAATCACCTCCCACCAGGCCCCTCCTTCAACATGTGGGGATTACAATTCAAGATGAGATTTGGGTGGGAGTACAGAGCCTAACCTATCATTCTGCCTGTCCCTGGCCTCTCCCAAAACTCATGTCCTTTTCACATTTCAAAACCAATCATGCCCTTCCAACAGTCCTTCAAAGTCTTAACTCATTTCACATTAACCCAAAAGTCCAAGTCCAAAGTCTCATCTGAGACAAGGCAAGTCCCTTCCCTCTATGAGCCTTTAAAATAAAAAAAAAAAAGTTAGTTACTTCCAGAATACAATGGAGGTACAGAAATTGGGTAAAAGTTCCCATTCCAATTGGGAAAAATTGGCCAAAATAAAGGGATCATAGGCCTCATTCAAGTGCAAAACCTAGCAGGGAAGTCATTAAATTTTAAAGCTCCAAAATAATCTCCTTTGAGGCCCTGTCTCACATCCAGGGCATGCCAATACAAGGGGTGAGCTGTCAAGGCTTTGGGCAGCTTTGTCCTTGTGGCTCTGCAGAGTACAGCCCCTATGGCTGCTTTCATGGATTGGCACTGAGTGCCTGCAACTTTTCCAGGCATACGGTGAATGTGGTCAGTGGATCTGCCATTCTGGGGTCTGGAAGATGGGGGTACTTTTTTCACAGTTCCACTGGGTATTACCCTAGTGGGGACTCTGTGTGTGAGCTCTAACCCCACATTTCACAGGTACACAGCCCCTGTAGCAGACTTCCGCCTGGACAACCAGGTGTTTCCATACATCCTGTGACATCGACATGGAATGTCTCAAAGTTCAACTCTTGTTTACTGTGTACTTGCAGGCCCAAGAGCATGTGAAAGCCACCAAGGCTTGGGGCATGCACCCTGGAAGCAACAGCCTGAACTATGGACCCTGTTAGCCACAGCTGGAGCTGGAGTGGCTGGGGAACAGAGCACCAAGTCGCAAGGCTGCACAGAACAGTGGGACCCTGTGCTCAGCCTATGAAACCATTTATTCCTCTTAGGCCTCTGGGCTTGTAATGGGATAGGCTGCCTTGAAGATCTCTTAAATGCCCTGGAGACATTTTCCTCATTGTTTGGCAATTAATATTTGGCTCCTGGTTACTTATGTAAATTTCTGTAGCCGGCTTGAATTTCTCCCCAGAAAATTGGTTTTTCTTTTCTACCACATGATCAAGCTACAAATTTTCCAAACTTTTATGCACTGTTTCCCTTTTAAATATAAGTTCCTATTTCATATCATCTCTTTGTGAATGTATACAACTGTATGCTTTCAGAAAAAAACAGGTTGTAGCTTGAATGCTTTTCTGCTTAGAAATTTCTTCTGCCAGATACCCTAAATAATCTCTTTTGAGTTCAAAGTTCTATAGATATTTAGGGCAGGGGCAAAATGCTGCCAGTCTCTGCTAAAGCATAGCAAGAATGACCTTTGCTCCAGTTCCCAATAGTTTCTCTTCTCCATCTGAGACCACCTCAGCCTGGACTTCATTGTCAATATGACTATCAGCATTTTGGTCAAAACCATTCAACAAGTCTCTAGGAAGTTTCAAACTTTCCTACATTTTCTTATCTTCTTCTGAGTCCTCCAAACTGTTCCAGCCTCTGCCTGTTACCCAGTTCCAAGGTTTCCTTCACATTTTCAGGTTATCTTTTAGCAGTACCTCACTCTGCCAGTACCAATTATCTGTATTGTTCATTTTCACACTGCTAAATGATATTACCTGAGACTGGGTAATTTATAAACAAAAGAGGTCTAATTGACTCACAGTTCCTCATGGCTGGGGAGAGCTCAGAAAACTTACAATTATTGTGGAAGGTGAAGGGAAAGCAGTTACCTTCTTCACAAAGCAGTAGAAGAGAGAGTGACCATGTGCACAGGGTTAACTGCGACTTTTAAACCATCAAATCTCATGAGAACATCCTCACTATCATAAGAACATAATGGGGAAAACATTCCTGTGATCAAATCATCTACCCTCCTTTGGCACGTGGGGATTGCAATTCGAGATGAGATTTGGGTGGGGGCACAGAGCCAAATTATATCACCAGACAAATAAAAGCTGTGGGATTCCATCACCATTAAATCTGCCTGACAAAAAATGCTAAAGGGAATTCTCAAATTTAAACAAAAGGGCACAAACTAACATAAAAGCGTATGAAAGAATAAAACTCCATTAAAGTTACTCTTAGTCAAATTCAGAATACTCTAATACTGTAATTGTGAAACAGTCACTTTTAACTCAGTATAAAAGTTAAAAAAGTATTAAAAATACTATAACCACAACAATTTGTTAATGAATACACAACATACAAAAGATGTAAACTATGGCACAAGTAATAAAATGTGGGAGGAGGAGAAGTTAAAATATAGTATTTTTAAATGCAGTTGAATTTATCAGCTTGAAATAGATGGCTATAACTATTAAATATTTTATGTAAACCTCATGATAACCACAAAGAAGAAGTTTGTAGTAGATACACAAAACATAAAGAGAAAGGAATCAAAGAAAATTGCTCCAAAAGAGTCATTAAATCACAAAGGAAGACAGTGAGACAAAAAGAAGCAACAAAGGAACTACAAAACAATCAGAAAACAATTAACAACATGATAGCAGTAAACCTTTACCTACCAAGAATTACTTTAGATGTAAATGTATTAAATTATCCAATCAAAAGACAGTGAATGAGTGAATTAAAAACAAGATCTAACTATAGGCTGTCTGTAAGAGACTAACTTTAGCTTTAAGGACAGACATAAGCTGGAAGTGAAGGGATGGAAAAAGAGATTCCATTCAAATGAAAACCAAAAGAAAGCAGAGTTGGCTATCCTTATAACAGATGAGATAGAGTTTAAGTCAAGTGCTGTTACATGAGACAGAGAAGGTCATTACATAATGATAAAAGGGTCAATGCAAGCGGATATAACAATTGTATTAAGAGGATATAATGATATCAAGAGGATATAACAATTGTAAATACATATGTACCCAATATCAATGCATCTAAATCTATCAAGCAAATATTAACATAACTAAAGGAGAAATAAATAGTAATGTACTTTCACCAATGAATAGATCACCTAGAAAGAAAATCAACAAGGAAACTGTGGATTTCAAAACACTATTAAGTCAATAGACCTAAAAGACATGTGCAGAACATCCTTCCAAAAGCAGCAAAATACACATTCTTTTTAAGTGCACGCAGAACATTCTCCAGGATAGGTCATATATTAGGTCATGAAACACATCTTAATAAATTTAAGAAGACTGAAATAAGTATCTTTTCCAACCATAATGGCATAAAAGTAAAACTCAATAACAGAAGGAAAACTGGAAAATTCACAAATAGATGAAAATTAACACACTCCTGAACAACCAATGAGTCAAAGAAGAAATCAAAAGGAAAATCAAAAAATATCTTGAGAAAAATAAAAATAGAAACAAAATTTATGGGACTGAAAATTCATGGGATGCAGCAAAAGCAGTTTTAAGAAGAAAGCTGATAGTAATAAATGCCTACCTTAAGAAAACAGAAAGATCTGAAATATCCTAACTTTACACCTGAAGCAATAAGAAAGAAAAAATAGTAAGCCCTAAGTCAGAGGAAGAAAGAAAACAATAAAGGTCAGAGCAGAGATAAATGAAATAGAGAGTAGAAAAACAACAGAAAAGGTCAATGACACTGCTGTTGTTTTTAAAAAGATAAATCAAGAAATCTTTAGACTAGGAGAAAAAGAAAAAAACTCAAAATTATAAATGAAGGAGGAAACATTACAATGAATACCACAGAAATACAGAAAATCATGAGACTACTATGAAAAACAATACATCAACAAATTAGATAACATAGAAGAAATAGATAAATTCCTAGGAACATACAACCTACCAGACTGAATCAGGAAGAAATAGAAAATCTGAACAGGCCAATGATGAATAAGGAGATTACATCAGAATAAAAACTGTCAGCTAAGAAAAGCTTAGGACCTAGGGTCTCCACTGGTGAAGTCTATAAACATTTGAAGAAGAACTAACATCAATCTTTCTCAAACTTTCAAATAATTGAAAAGGAGGAAACACTTCTAATCTCATTTAATGAGGCCAGCATTACTTTGATAGCAGAGCCAAACAAGAACATCACAAGGAAATAAAATTAAAATTATAGATCAATATTCCTGGTGAACATAGATCCAAAAATCCTGAAGAAAATATTAGCCAGACTAAATGCAACAACACATTAAAAGGATCATGATCAACAACTGAGCCTGGGATGCAAGGATGGTTCAACATATGCAACTAAATAAATGTGATATACCACATTAACAAAATGAAGGATAAAAATCATATGATCCTCAGAAGAGATGCACTTGTACCTACATATGGAATCTAAAAAAGTCAAAGTCGTAATAACAGAGAGTAGAATAGTGGTAGCCAGAGTATGGGGAGTGCAGTCTATGGGGTGATTTTGGTCAAGGGGTCCAGAGTTTCAATTATGCAGTGTGTATAAGTTGGAGGATCTAACGTACAACATTGTTTCCATCATCAGGAAGCAGCTTTACTGCTAGAATGGTAGAACGGCATTTCAAAGTCACAATTACAATGCCAACTAGGTGACAATACTTTGCAGGGCTGGGGCAAAATTCTCCAGAAGGCTGTGTGTGATCTGAATCAGCATCCAATATGTGGTACTGTTTCTCCCATAGCCAGGATTCACGGGTCCAGGAATCAAGGGGTGGGAGTGGAAGTGGCACCATTTGCTATCACCCATAGCGATCCACTAGCAAAATTTTTGCTTCCTCTTCCCAAGACATTACTTTCTGCTTGCCTAAAGGTCTTAGCTCCAGAGGGAAAAATGCTGCCCCCAGAAGACACAAGGATTCCACTAAACTGGAAGTTAAGATTGCCACCTGGCCACTTTGGGGTCCTCCTACTTCTAAGTCAACAGGCTAAGAAGGGAGTTGCAGTGTTGGCTGGGGCGATTGACCTGGACTATCAAGATGAAGTTAGTCTGTTACTCCACGGTGAAGGTAAGGAAGAGTACGTGAGAACTACAGGAGATCCCCTCATCAACTCTTAGTATTACCATGCCGTGATTAAGGTCAATGGGAAACTACAACAGCCCAATCCAGGTGGTACTCCATACAGCCCAGACCCCTTAGGAATGAAGGTTTGGGTCACTCTACCAGGTAAAAAACCACAACCTGCTGAGATGCTTGCTGAAGGCAAAAGGAATAAAGAATGGATAGTAGAAGAAGGTAGTCATCAGTACCAGCTACGCCCATGAGACCAGTTGCAGAAATGAGGACTTTAATCGTCATATCTCCTTATTTTGTTAAGAATATGTTTGTGCATATATACACTTGTACTAAGAAAAATCTTCATTTTATTGCCTTTTTCCTTTATCGTGTAACATAAGATTTATTTGCTTTGTATCAGCATTTAAATGTTAACTTTATGCAATAGCATTTGAATTGGGGATTGGTTTATTTCTGGTTGTACAAAGGATAGCTGTATTACGTTAGGTGTAATTATCTTTAATTATACCTTATTATTGTCTTTATTTGAAGATCATATATGATTTCAGGAGATGCGTATGGGTTCAAGTAGACAAGGAGTGGACTCGTGATGGTTAATATTGAGTGTCAACTTGACTGGATTGAAGGATGCAAAGTATTGTTCCGGGATGTGTCTGTGAGGGTGTTGCCAAAGGAGATTAATATTTGAGTCAGTTGACTGGGAAAGGCAGACCCACCCTCAGTCTGGGTGGGCAATATCTAATCAGCTGCCAGCAGGGCTAGGATAAAAGGCAGAAGAACGTGGAAGGACTAGACTGGCAAAGTCTTCTGGCCTCCATCTTCCTCCTGTGCTGGATGTTTCCTGCCCTGGAACACTGGACTCCAAGTTCTTCAGCTTTTGGATTCTTGGACCTACACCAGTGGTTTGCCAGGGGCTCTTGGACCTTCGACCACAGGCTGAAGGCTGCCCTGTCCACTTTCCTACTTTTGAGGTTTTGGGACTTGGACTGGCTTCCTTGCTCCTCAGCCTGCAGACAAACTACCATGGGATTTCACCTTGCGATCCTGTGAGTCAATACTCCTCAATAAACTCCCCTTTATATGTACATCTATCCAATTAGGTCCATCTTTCTAGAGAACCCTGACTGATACAAACATGGTGACTATAGTTCATAATACTGTATCATACACGTGAACTTCGCTAGAGAATAGATCTTATGGGTTCTCAGCACACACATACACACACAGGCACAAATGATAACTATGTAAAATAATGGACATGTTAATTAGCTTGATCGTGGTAATCATTTCACAATCTATATGTATATCAAAACATTACGTGGTACCCAGTAGATATATACATAATTTTTATTTGTAAATGATACATCAAAAAAGTTAGAAAAATGCTATATTCAAAAAGACCCTAATTTCATTTTAGGGTCACACAGTTTATGCACAGGTTTCCATTTTTAAAAATGCTCATAACATTCCCAGTTATTTGGTGGCATGCAGTTGAAACCTCATCTAATTGAACTTTTTTTATTAGAGTTGCTTGGAGGCACAGTGAATAATGGATGGGTATGGCTAGCTCCTCCTAGAGGGATATTTTAGCAAATGATATCTATGCCTTCCTATACCCTACAAAGAATCATGTAATACTGAAATCTTAGATTTGGAAGGGACTGGGTTGATGTTTAGGTCCTATTCCCATTCAATTCAGGAAATGCAATATATCAGGCTTGACAAACCACAGCTCACAGACCAACCACATTTGGCTTTGCACCTGTTTTGTAAATAAAGTTTTATTGAAACACAGCCATGGCCATTCATTCACTTACTTCTATGCCTGCTTTCACCTTACAACGGCGGAGTTAAGAAGTTGCTACAAAGGCAGTATGGCCTCCAAAGGCAAGAAGATTTACTATCCGACTCTACAGATAAGGTTGGCTGAAACCTTCTGGATAGCACTTCTGACATAGACTTTAAACTTTCCTGTCAAAAGACTTCGAGTGAGGAGAAACCAGTTTTCTAAGCAGCCTGCTCCAACTCAGGGAGCTGTATTTTATTTTTAAGAAAAGAAAAAACTCCCTGTACACTGAAATATACCTCCTTGCAATTTCTACCCTTCAGTCCTAGATTTACGTACTAGACCCACACAAAATAATTTATTCTCCTTTTTCTGCTTTTAAAATATTTAAAGACTGTAATGACTTGCCCACTAAATCGCCTTTGTTTTCTGTTCTTTGAAATTACAGTATATCATCTTGGTCAGTAAATTAGAGCTTTGGGGAGTTTATTCTTAATATTTTATGTATATTACTGGAATGCAAAACTGTATTTATTAGAAATGTAGGATAATGTTGCCAATAAAATATTTTCTGGTGAGACATATTCTGTAGCATATTTTAAATATGCATGATGTGCTGTCTTGTTGATTTAGGATATCAAATGGTGGAGCAGCAGTCGACAAAACTCTCTACTTTGTGCTGTATGAAAGAATTTAAATTTTAGATTTCATCTGCTACGGGGCTCAGCAGAAAAAAAGAGACAAGTGGGACAAAAGTGCCCTGCCTTCAAATCACAGCAGAAACCCTCAGGGTTTGTTGCCCTAGAAGGTGAGATTACAGACTTTTAACCTATTTAAATGTGCTTCTGTGTTTAGTTTGAAGTTTTCTCACAGTGAAACATGTTACATTCTAGTAATACAATAAAACTAAAAACCAGCTGGGCATGGTGGCTCATGACCGTAATCCCAGCACTTTGGGAGGCTGAGGCAGGCAGATCACCTGAGGTCGGGAGTTCGAGACCAGCCTGACCAGCATGGAGAAACCCTTCTCTACTAAAAATATAAAATTAGCCAGGCTTGGTGGCGTGCACCTGTCATCCCAGCTACTCGGGAGGCTGAGGCAGGAGAAGCACTTGAACTTGGGAAGCAGAGGTTGTGGCGAGCGGGGATCATGCCATTGCACTCCAGCCTGGGTGACAAGAGCGAAACTCTAAAAAAAAGAAAATAGTTAAAAACCTCTGTAGATCCAGGTGAACCAAATCAGAATTAAATTGAAAAGATGCGTGGTAGGTAGAATTCCAAAATGTTCTCCCAAATCTCCCACTCAAATCCTGGGGACGGTGAACAAGATGAGATATCACATCTGCCCATGATTATGTTACATGAGAAAAGCAATTCTGCAGATGGGGTTGAGATTACGAAACAGTTGACTTTGCACTAATCAAAATGGAAACGATCAGGGTGGGCTGAATCCCATCCTACGAGCCCACTAGAAGCGGCGTTCTCCTCTGCTGTCAGCATGAGAACTCAGAGGCGGAATGTGGGAGGGACTGGCAGCAGGGGGGTGCTCCAGTGCTGGCTTTGAGATGGCCATGGAGACCTCACTTCTACAATCCCAAAGCACTGAACATTCCAACAGATTGCACGTGCTTCCAAGAGGACTTTTCTCCAGCGCCTCCCCTGAGACGCTTTCCAGGATGAGGCCTCTCCTCCTCCCTTGTCCTAGATCCCCACATGGCTCACTTCAATCAGACCACTGCTCAAGCATCATCTTTTCCAGATGCCATCCTCCAGCAAGCATCTCATCTGAAAAGGACCTTCCATCTCTTCCACCTCCTGTCTTACTATTCTTTGTCTTTCTGCATAGTGTTTCTCATCCCCACTGTTCTGGAGGTAATCCTTGACCCTGTCTCTGTTGTTTTTCTAATGCCCACATCTGTTAACACCTTGCTGGTAGGACTGGGGCTTGTTTGCTGTCTTTCCCCAGTCCCCTGAGTAGTACTTGGCAGATGTTTAGGAATGAAAGAGCAAAATGATAAATAAGCACACGAAGAAGGAATGAAATATTTTTTAAAAACAAGAGGTTGAGAACAGGAAGTTTCCTTTGCCCACAGTTGTAGACCATCTCATTCTCACATGAGTCACCATCATACATGTAAACTATCAACTGCTGGTTTTAGAAGACACTGAAAATGATTGTTGGACGGACTCTGATTGGTCCTTGTTCTGCTGAATGCCCTTTGGTGGGAGCAAATGTCCTCTTGACGTTCTGTCCGATTGGATCATATGAGACACTGCAGTCCTGGCCTTTCCAAAACAGCATTGCTTTTGGAAACAACCCAGCAGTGGCAACATCATCAAGCATTACTGATGGTAGTCACAATTAAGGCACAGACAGCTGAAAAGACTGAAGCACAATCCCACTCCTAGGACGATGTGGCAATATGATAAAATGAGTTGTACCTGAGTGATTTAAATGTCTTAATTTAGCCTGAGAAACATGGCAAAACCCCATCTCTACAAAAAAAAAAAAAAAAAAAAAAAAATTAGCCAGGTGTGGCAGCATGCACCTGCAGTTCTAGCTACTCAGAAGACTGCGGTGGGAGCACCCCTCAAGCCCAGGAGGTGGAGGCTGCTGTGAGCCGTGATAGCACCACTGCACTCCAGCCTGGGTGACAGAGTGAGACCCTATCTCAAAAAATGATAATTAAATGGCTTAATTTACTGTATTTCCATAAGCATAACACTTAAAACTTGGGCTTCATTTGAGCAAGCAAAGAGGCAAAGCTTAAAGATAGAATACAGAAAGAAAAAGAAGGAAAGAAAGAAAAAAGAAAAAAAAAGATTACTCTCTTTCCTAGGAGTGCCCAATAGACACTTCTGTGTCTACATATTTTTTTTTTTTTGCTATTCAGCTAAAACACATTTTTTAACTATATATGGTAGTTTCAGTTTACTAAAAGTAAACTGAAAACATCTAAAAAAGAAGACAGGCATGTCTAAATAATGTGATAATTTTTCTTCGTGATAAATCTATACTGTTTGTATGATGCTTATTGAAGGAAAAAAGTTATTACAACTTTTTATATAGGAATCTGCATTTTAGTATAGGCTTTGTTTCTGTGAAAAAAAAAATTGAATAGTATCAGAAAAGGCAGAGATCAATAAATGCAAACCCCAACAGAAAGAAAATGATGGGTAAAGAGGAGAGAGAATCATGGAAGGAGAAAGAACGTGCCAATAATTTATCTACTGGGATAAAGAGAACAACATTAACAGCTAAAGGCTGGAGTTGATTCCAAAATTGAATTCAGCCCAAGGAAATAACCATTTGGTGAACTTCCAGACCAGAAATTGAGGAAAGAATCCAACAGGTTCGTTTTAGTAATTAGAGATGAGAGATGTACCCCTGAAATCTGGCATACAGCTAGCCAGCAGGAAAACAAACCTGGTTTAATTAGAGAAGGAGAAAAATGACTAATTAGTCTAGCGAGTCATCAAGCCAGAACCAAGAAACTAGACTGCTGTGTTAGGTTAAGCCTAGCTGCATTCTAAAACGATGCACTCTCACTTTAGCTTTCCTACTATCTAGAAAAGAGAAAATCGCATTTTCTTAAATGGTATTGCATTTAAATGACTGGCTGGCAAATGTGCTGTTAATCCAATCTAAATTATTGAGCAGCACAAAGAAAGTAGGGTGAAGACCTAAGATCATATCCAGAGAATCAGGGCCCTTTCTTCATCCTGCAGCTGGTCTGACACAATGGAAGGCACTTTTGTCATAAATGAAAGGCAATCCATGTGAGCAAAGGGCAATATACTGGCTCTTGGGTTCCCAAGGAGGGTGGACCCATGGAACAGTGGGCTGGGCAGACATGCAGCGAGCCTCAACGTCACCTAGCATGTAGGACTCCGGCTCCTCCAGGATTCTGTCCATTTCTTCTGTCTTCTTCTCTACTCATCACCCAGCAGCTGCTCCAGAGGTTCTACTGCTGATGGATCTTGGAGCTTCCACCACAAGAACTGTCTGTTCTTCAATTGCAGCTGGGAAAACTCATGGGGAGAACTCAAATTTAACCTCTCCTAAGGTTGAGAAAGTGGGATTGCCTAAGAACATGGCAGCTCCAATTGAAACCACGTATTTACAGCATGTGTATACTGGGGAAGGAAAAAGATGGGGAGAGCAGAAGAAAAGAGGGTAATTTGTTGTAGGACAATTTCAAAAATAAGAGTGCTGCTCCTGGAAAAAGAGGGTGCCTAGGCAGATGAAAAATTTTTAACATATCACTCAGGGATTAGATGCTGGAAGGAAAAATGTTTTGATCTTCTAGACACATTCCAGATAAAAATGGATCTTTTTATGACCGCCATCTCTTATTGGGTCATTTGGTCCAGAAACTGACATTCCCCAGCTGTCGGTGACAATGCACAGGGCCCCAATCAACAGTCCATCACCTGGAGAGGTTTCTGGTTCTCTAAATCCCTGGGGCCAGTGATGCTGTGGTTTTTGCCAATTCCCAGTAACTGAGCTTACTTTGTGCCTTCAGCTGAGCAAAATGTTCTGGTGATTCTACTTCTAGCTGATTTTTCAGTCAGAGAAATTCACAGTGTATGACAATAGTACAGGAAGCTTTTGTTAGGAAATCCAAGAGTCACTGATGACATCAACTTGACACTGCTACTTCTTTTATTACCCATTAGGAACCAGCCACTCACTGGTTTATCCTTTAGCAGTTTTCTATGTTTTGAATTGATATCATTTCTTAGAATAAAATGCAGCACCTGCATCTAAAATAATGTATTTTTCTTGAGACATGTCTTTCAAACAGCAGACAGACAGGTAATGGGCCCATAGACAGACACTTGATCATCTTATAAAACAAGGCAGCATCCACATTTCAATACTGCAGCACATGAAATAATTTGTCAGTTCCTACTCTGTCATAGCTTAAATGACTTACTGACTAAAATAAGAGTAACACCAATTCTACAGCTGAATGAGGTTCTCAGGCCAAAAGGTAACATTAAGCAAGGTTTTACTTTAATGCCATGTGTCACGTAGGGTCACTAAAAACAAAATGTAAGAGATAAAGGTAAGTGCATAAAATTGAGAGATAATACCAATTTAAATGAATACAACTTTTATTATCCAATATCATCTTGGAAGGAAATTTTCTAATATACCCATTTTCTAGATAAGAAGATCAACCATTTGATGAGAATGTTTCAACTTGTATCCCCTCCTTCCTTGACTTTTTCCTCATCTGTTTAGGACCCGGGTTGTACGCACTGTGGCTCTCTGGGATAGTTAATGGTGCAATGGCTGAGGCTTCCTCTGCCCTAAACGGCCCGGGCTGTAGGGCTTACCAAATGGCTTTGGTTCTGTGACTTCTTCCTTTGCCAGCCGTTGAAAAATACATATCCTCCCTTCTTGATTGCCTGCTATCTGCTATTGCCTATCGGGAGCATAATCACATAAGTTCTAAGGTCCTTCCAGTTCCAAAGCCATTGATCAAACCTGTGAGACACTGAGAGACTGGAGACTACTGAGGAATCTCTGCCAATAACATATGATATATAAAGGTAACTGTGATTCTATGAAGAATGAATAAAAATTGAAAACAACAAAACCAATCTTGTTTAAATTATTAAATGAAGTTTTAAGAAATCATGGAGTGGGTAGATGTATTGTCCATCAAATTAAAATTCAGGGAATATGTGTCAGTTATCAGTTTGATAAGTATGATCTGTAGGCTTGAATTAACTAAAGGTCTAACTAAATGAAGTGAGATATTACTGGGTTACTAAAAATAGATGAATGGCTTTCTTTTTCTTTTAAAGAAGGAAGAATCCCAGAACAATGCCTAAATCAGAAGACCCATGTTCTATGACACATCTGATCATCACCCCAAGTTCCACAAAGCTACAGCATATTGTAGAAGGCATATCAGCATGCAAGTGGGGAGATTTGGAGTATAGATCTCTAGGTATTTCCAGCTCTGTCACCAACTGGCAACATGACTTTGGGCAGAAACTTACTTTCTTATTAATTCCATCCCCCTACTATAATATAAAGGAGCATAACTAGGTAAGTTCTAAGGCCCTTCTAACTCCAAAAGGCATGATTAACCCTGTGAGGCACTGTGAAAAATTGGAGATTCTGAAGATGAATCGCTTCCAATAATATGATATATAAAGGTGATTGTGATTCTATGAGGATTTAAATGAAGACTATACATGCACAAACAATAAACTGTACAGAATGTATGAATAATTATAAATTATTGTAAATAATTGTAAATAATCTGCTCTGTGTTATAAAATCTGAAAAGTACTATAATTATTCTTGTCATAACTGATGCCGCTAATAATTTTTAAAACCTAAGAGCCTAAGTCAGAGTACTTAATTACTCACTCTTTTCAAATTATGTTGTGTGTGTGCCTGTGTGTGTTCCTGAGTCAACATGAATACCTTTAAAAAATTCTAAAGGTATTCTGGGCATGGTGCCTCATGTCTGTAATCCCAGAACTTTGGGAGGCTGAGGCGGGTGGATCATCTGAGGTCAGGAGTTTGAGACCAGTCTGGCCAACATGGTGAAACCCTGTTTCTACTAAAAATACAAAAAAAAATTAGCTGAGTGTGCTGGCGGGCACCTGTAGTTCCAGCTACTTGGGAGGCTGAGGCAGGAGAATCATTTGAACCAGGGAGACAGAGGTTGCAGTGAGCCAAGATCGCACCAGTGCACTCCAGCCTGGGCAACAGAGCAAGCCTCGGTCTCAAGGAAAATACAAAACTCAAAACTCTTTGTTAGACTTGATGTCAAGATCACTGGCGACAAGGAAAAATTAGGACAAGGGGATTCAAGCATATTGAACTCGTGATCCATAAATTGTAAATGCCAAGAATCTCTTAAAAGAAAGACCTTTGTCATGATAAAGGCACAACCCAATGACATAGTTAGGGTTTGTCTGCATTTCTCCTCTTCAGCTTTATCCAGATGCCATTACTTGGACGAAGAATCAACTGTCCTTCTAGACCAAGTTCTTCTCTTTTCTGGTTGGATTCTATCCAAAAGTGCCTCAGGATGCATGAAAGAATGGTCTTTTCTTCCATCATAGCAAACTTTTGACCTTCAAATTAATGTAAATATCATCACTTTGGTTATAGACTTATCCCAAATGTGAGAAACAAGGGTTCTATCATAGGAAGCAAGCCATTTTGTATTTTCACAGTAGGCAGAAGGAGAATGAGAATGACTTGGGACAGTTGTTAAAGATGAAGTGTCTTGAGTGTCCCTCCCTGCTCCCACCGTGCGTATCTCAGTAGCTGGGGAGGGCCAGGGAATTTGTTCTCCAACTGATCCAGATAAATCCTGAGCTCATTCAAGCTTGAGACTCACTATGCTAGATTATGTCTTAGTGGGTCTTTAATGTACTATGGATTCACCAAAAAAGCTTCAGATTCACCCATCTCAATCTGACCTCACTTTACTAATGTCTGCATTGACATAAACGATAAAATGCTAGGGATGCTAAAACCAGAAGGGTTTAAAATGCAGGGCGACGATGTGTATTCATGTTGCTTGAATACTCCAGCTGGCCATATGCCAAGCATTTTTTGTTTTGATTTGCAAAATGAAATTCTTAAAAGCAATAAACACAAAAATTAGGTTAGCCATAAGTAACCACAGGAAGAAGTTTTTAACACAATAAATTATATTCTACTGTAATTAAAACTCAACAGTATTTCAGAACTCTGCCATGAAACTGATTATGTTTTATGTTACGGGTCATTGTGTCTCTCTCCAAATTCATATGTTGAAGTCCTAACTCCCCATACCTTAGAATGTGACTGTATTTGGAGACAGATCATTTAAAAAAAGTCATTAAGTATAAATAAGGTCACTGGGGTGGGCCCTAGTGTGGAGAGATCCGGACACGGACCCACACAGAGGAAAGACTGAGTGAAGACATGGGGAGAAGATGGCCTCTCCAAGCCACGGGGACAGGCCTCAGCAGAAGGAGCCCTGCTAGCACCTTCACCTCATACTTCCAGCCCCTACAACTGTGAGAAATAAATGTCTGCTGTTTAAGCCACCCAGTCTGTGTTATTTTGTTATGGAAGCCCATGCAGGCTAATATACTAATATACCTTTTGACAATGATATTTTAAAATTACAAAGCACAGTAAGTGAGGGAAAAAAGAAACCAGCCATTTCTTTAAGGCTGTTGCATACGGGCAATGTCACATCACATCTCAAAGGAATCTCTGTGAGAAACCCACTATCATCATGTGGGTCTGAAAGGTCAAACAATTGAGAGGGATACAAACCTATACAGTTCCTGGGTCCAGCAGAGAAGGGCACATAGGCATATGGATGGCGCCCTTGGGCATTCTCAGGGAAGAAGCGCTCAGGCTGGAACTCCTCGGGATTAGGGAAGTATCTTGGATCTCTGTGTAGTGCATAGGGAATGATGACAGCTTCCGTGCCTTTCAGAACTCTGTAACCCGCTGTCAAGAAGTAGTCAACACATCATGAGATGGGAGCAGGACAGATTAAAGAATTTCCTTTTCCCTTCTACTTTAGGTATAGCATACTTACCCACTTCACAATCTTCACTAAGACTACGGGCAAATAGGGGAACAGAAGGAAAAAGGCGAAGGGTCTCCTTAATAACACATTCCAGATACCGAAGTTTCTTCAGGTCTTCTGTGGTAGCAGGACGGTCAGACTTCCCTGATGAAAGCAAGTAGATAAGAGGACCTGAAATTAAGGTGTGGGCCTGGGGTGCAGACATCAAAGAAGAACACGTGGACCAAGGCACGAGATGCTGAATACCCATCAAATACCCATCAAAGAAGAACATGTGGATCAAGCCATGGGATGCTAAATACCCATCAAATACCCATCAAAGAAGAACACGTGGATCAAGGCACTGGATGCTAAATACCCATCAAATACCCATCAAAGAACACGTGGATCAAGGCACAGGATGCTAAACACCCATCAAATACCCGTCAAAGAAGAGCATGTGGATCAAGCCATGGAATGCTGAATACTCATCAAATACCCATCAAATACCCATCAAAGAAGAACACGTGGATCAAGGCACGGGATGCTAACTACCCATCAAATACCCACCAAAGAAGAACACGTGGATCAAGCTATGGGATGCTAAATACCCATCAAATACCCATCAAAGAACAACACGTGGATCAAGGCACTGGATGCTAAATACCCATCAAACACCGTTCAAAGAAGAACACGTGGATCAAGCTACGTGATGCTAAATACCCATCAAACACCCATCAAAGAAGAACACGTGGATCACGGCATGGGATGCTAAATACCCACAGGTAAAGCAGAATTTCTAACATTATGTATAATGAAAATAAAATGAGACAATGTGCCAAGTAAAATAGACATGAAAGTTCACATATTATGTGAATCCATGAATAGGATGTACGTGGAACAGGTAAATCCATAGAGACAGAAAGTCCATGAGAGGCTGCCAGGGCCAGGGGAAGGAGGAATGAAGAGCGACTCGTTAATGATACTGAGTTTCCTTTTGAGGTGGTGAAAATGTTCTGGAATTATGTAGATGTGACTATTGTACGATATGGTGAAAGTGCTAAATGCCACGGAAATGTACATTTTAAAATGATGGATTTTATGTCATGTGACATTTACCTCAGTAAAAAGAAAATAACATAAGGAATTAATACTTGGAACTCAGCACACAAAGATTAACTGCTCAAAAATTTTAGAACCAGGATTGGGGGTAGAAGAAAAAGTGAGGCACAATAAGCAGAAAACAGGAGACGCACAGAACAAAGACTCTAGAAATGATGACTGTGTCACTGATTCTGCAGGAGCATTTGTGAAGTTGGCAATCAGCTAAACATCATAGGGGACACAAAACATCGGAACCTATGCATGTATGTTTCTGTTTCTCCTGGGAAGCAGTGAGACCCCTGAGGATGGCAGCACACATCTGTGCACCCCACGCTGTAACCTCGAGGACGGCAGCATGCATCTGTGCACCCCAGCATCCAGCCCAGTGCAGTCACTTGCCAGGTGACTGGCAGAGGCCTGCGAGTGAATGGATGAGGCCTTGCAAAGGGGATGGTACTGGAAAGGATCCCACAGGGAAGCTTTCCTGCTCATTACACTGTTTTTACAACACACTGTATCTCCGCAGTGGACTTAGCACCACAATATAACCAGTGAAGGGGCCAAACATACCAAACACGTCGTCCAACTCATTGTCCACTTTTTTCTGGACTTCTGGGTTAGAACTCAAAAGGTGTAAAGACCAGTTTATTGCAGCTGCAGTTGTGTCGTGGCCCTACAAATGGAGAAAACAATCGCTTAAAAAGCAGAGGTAGGCTGCAATGATTAGGAGTGACCAGTAACCGCTTCTGAATTGTCTCTGGATTTGACGGCTGCACTGTGACTGAAGAACATAAGAAATTAATTCTGTGCAGCATCTTACTTCGGTGATAAGCAAACAATTCCCGAAAAATGGAGGTTCATGCCTAGAGACGACAGCTCCACGCCACTCCGTGTTGCACTCGCGGGACGTGCTTGTGCTGTGTTAATAAAGGGGCGTTCCACGGGCACTAGGTGAGCTGCGCCTCTGTGAAGGGGACGAAGCCTGATGTGCCAGAGCCTGCTGGGCAAGCCTGTCCTTCTCTGCCTTCCCCCATCTGCAAGGTGGGCCTTACCTGTGGATGGCAGGTGCCAGGGGGTATAGGTGTGGTTCTAAGTCCCATCTCTGCATTGAAAAGTGGACAACAACCTCATTTAATACGTGCCGAGTTGTAGGCAAAATGCTAAGTACCTTGCAGAAACTGACTCAATTAATCTGCACAAAAGCTCCATGGAAGACTCATTACTGATTTACATTTCAGAGATTAAAAACTCAGGACAAAGATGTGGTGAAATAACGTCCCCTGTGCTAAGCAGCTTCGTGGGAGCAGAAGCAGGAACTGAGGCTCCAGCGCGTCTGAGGACAAGGCCAGCTGTGCTGACGGCGCTCCCCGTGCGCTCAGGAGCTCCACCTGCACCTCTCACACAGGTGCCGCGTCTGGGCTGCCTTCCTCCCACCCACTTCATAGTGCAGGCCTTGGCCTCTTATCTGCCTCTTCGGCTCCCCGGCACATCCCCGTGTGTAAAAGTGGCGAGTTCTTCAGAAAAAAACGTATCTGGAAAATCAATCACAGTAATCCACCTCTCTGAGTGAAACGTTGAGGACAAAAAGAGAAAAAAAATATCACCTCTATAAAAGATCTCACTTTTCCGTTTTCCCTATGTGGCACAAGTGATTATTATAACATTTCATTCTCTGTGCAGAAATCTCCAAAGTACTTGTTTTATAAAACAGCTTGTGAATTGAACTGCTTGGAGCTTATTCTGCAATTCTTAAAATACACAGCCTACAGGTTCCTGAGGCCGGCGCCTCATTGCATTTTCCCAGCACTTGCAGCTACAGAAACTTCTCGGAGCTCCAGTTTTGAGCTCTGGCCCATCATGCTCGCTTGTCTGCTAAGTACATACAGAAGTACTCTGGCTAAACAATTGTAGTAGCTTTCCTTGAATTTATGAGCGGAAGCCTAATCCAAAGGCGTAAGAGGAGTCCACTGAGCTTCCAACTTTATTTTGTCTGCCATCCGTGGAAAACATGATGAAACAATTGTAAAGCACGAAGGTGCACTGGCAGAGCAGGGGAGACACCCACTTTTGGCTCACAGCTGGAACCTGGGCAGTTAGAGCCTGCATCGGCCTGTAGACTCACACCTGGTATACCTCCGTTCAATGCAAAGAAGAAAAGAATTAGAATTTCAAGGAGTGTTAGAGCTGAAAGAAAAATCATTAGTCTGGTTCTGGTTGTTTTCATGAGAGTGAGAAGTTACTGGTAGGAGATGGATGGATGTGTGTACATGTGTGTATGGGGGTGTGCATATATGCATGCTGTATGTGGATATGTACACGTGTTTGTGTGTGCATTTGTGCTTATGTATACATGAGTGCATGTGGCTGTGTGCATGTGTGTATATATGTGCATATATGTATGTGTATATGTGCATGTGTGTATGTAGGTGTGTACATGTGTTTTTGTGTGTACGATTATCTGCATAAATGTACACGAATGTGTGCATGTGTGTGTGGGTGGTGTGTGCATGTATGTGTCTGTATGCATGTGTGCATGTGGATATAAGTACGTGTTTGTGCATGTGTGTAATTTGTGAGTGTATGTATGCCCACATGTGTGAATGTGGATATACATGTGTTTGTGTATGTGTGTGCATGTATGTGTGTATATGCATGAGTGTATGTAGGTGTGTGTGTGTATGTGTGTATATGTGCATGTGTATATATGGGTATACACATGTGTCTGTGTATGTGGTGTATGTGCATGAGCATATATGGGTATACACATGTGTCTGTGTGTGTATGTGCATGAGCGTATGTATGTGTATGTAGGGGTGTGTGTTTGTGTACATATGTGCATGTGTGTATATGGGTATATATATGTGTCTGTGCATGTGTGTGTATGTGCCTGAGCACATATGGTATATACGTGTGTCTGTGCATATGTGCATGAGTGTATGTGGGTGTGTGCGTTTGTGTATGTGTGTACAGGAGTATATGCATTTGTGTGTGGGCAAGGTGAAGATGTGAGAAGGTCTCTCCGCTTCAACATCAAATAATAACACCTGGTACCTGCTGCATATTCCTTATGGGCCAATCACGATTCTCAGAGCACCTTTACAAATCTAATCATCATAACTGTTCCATGAGGCTTGTGCTATTAAAATAAGAATATTCAGGCCCAGAACGGCTGGGTGAGGTGCTTGAGGTCATGCTTCCAGTGCCTTAGAGCTGGGATTTGGTCTTAAAGCCCACACACTTAACCTCTCTACTTTTCAGCTAATTTAGATGTCCATTTTCTGCTTAAGACTTATTTTCAATGAAGTGTTGTGCTTTAAAAAATTTAAAATCGCCAGTGCAGTCCATCTCTCCTTTTTACACGTAGGAAGTTGCCACAGAGCTCTGGAATGATCAGAACTATCTTATCTGGCTAATCAGCACAGAGCTTGAACTGGAACTCAGATCTAAAGCCCCTTCACACAGCTTTCTTCCACTGCGTTGTGGAGCCTCACACGAGAGTGCACAAGCATTGGCACTGCCTCCAGAGGCTCCTGCAGAGCAGCTAACACGTCGGTGGCAAAGCCATTAAAAACTCAGGTGCCTTTCACTCTGCGCCATGTGGAGCATATTACTACATGGGCTTCTAAAAACCACGCTTTATCTGTTTTGCCATTCACATAGAGAGTCCCTCTTTGTAGTATTTAATATTTAGGCTGTCTTTGAAAAAGTAATTCACATATATATGTTTAAATTTGAGACTGGAGATCCCTTTAGAATCATGAGCCAGCTGAAATTCCTGTTGGAGGGCTCTTGCTCTTTAGGCAGAGCAGCTCATGGCAGTAGCTAAGTGCTCGTCTGCTAGAACCTCAAAAAGGAGGTGTGAGGAGGTGGACTCGCGGGTCCGGGAGGTTAGAAGGAAGCTGAAGCCATGTGGAGAACTGAGAGCAATCTCGGGCTGCTCTTCTGCTTGGGAAAACTCTGACAAATCTTAGGGTTTCTTGAGATAAAAAAAAAAAAAAAAAAAATGTGTACTGCTGTGTCCAGCACTCGACAAAATCGTTTTCAGAAGAAGAAAGTTGAGCTGGTACTTAATCAGTTTCTTAAATTTTCTAATTTCTAATAAAAATATAATGAATCTTCCTTAGTGATATTAAACTACTTTAAAATTTAATTTTAACAAATAATGCTAAAGATTCTAAAAATAACTGAGATGTGTTTAATGATATCTGAACATAGCAATCAATATACAATACCTCAAACATGAAGGTGTCAACTTCTTCTCGAATATCTTCATGACTTAGCCTGTTCCCTTCATCATCAGTCACACTTAAAAGCAAGTCAAGAAAAGCCCTGCGTTTGTTTTTGGAGTGGGCGGAGCTCCTACCATCACCTCTACATTCGTCATCTGCTGTTATTTCTCTGGCTCGTTCAGCGATGACCTGTATCATTTGAATGATAACACATGCGTCAGTTTGGACTTGGATGCAGCCTAGTAATGCATTTCTTATAAAATACGCTAGTTTCATTTATTTTTTCTAAACCGTTCTATTTCAACATTTTGACAACATAGGCTCTTGTGAAAATAAAGTCTCTTATTAATATTTCCAGCATTATTTGGTGAAATTTTAAAAAATAAATTTATTTTCAGGCAAATTCCTAATTTTCCAGTGCTATTTTTGCAGTCTTTCCAACACAAGAATAGAATCATAGACTATCTACTAGATAGTACTCTAGAGATTTCATTGAGCTAATGAGAAAAAGTTTAAGTGGTAGAGAGAATGCAATCATTACACAATAGTCTAATGATAGACTCCTAATTACATGTTACAGGGGAGAATAGAAACAGCAAGTAGATTAATCGCATCACCCTCTATGCCTGCAATTTCTGCGGCCTGAAAGGCTTTCCTCAGAGGCCCTCCCTTCTTCTCCATCTCTGCTCATTGTCACACGATCAGAGACACCTCCCTCATCGCTGCCATCCTCGTCCCTAGCACTGAAATGCTTCCCAACGCTGCTTTCTGATTCTCCATTTTCCTGGCCACCTGACATTATGTGATACTTCCATTAGACTTACTATTACATTGTGTGATATTATACTTATTATATGATGTTATACTTATATTGTGTAATATTATACTTATTATATGATGTTCCACTTATATTGTGTGATATTATACTTATTATATGATGTTATACTTTTTTATATTGTGCGATATCATACTTATTATATGATGTTATACTTATTTTTATATTGTGTGATATACTTATTATATGATGTTATATTTATTATATTGTGCAATATTATACTTATTATATGTTATACTTATTATATTGTGATATTATACTTATTATGTGTTATACTTATATTATGCAATATTATACTTATGATGTTATACTTATTATATTGTGTGATATTATACTTATTATGATGTTATACTTATTTTTATATTGTGTGATATACTTATTATATGTTATACTTATTATATTGTGCAATATTATACTTATTATATGATGTTATACTTATATTGTGCGATATTATACTTATGATGTTATATTTATTTTTACATTGTGTGATATTATACTTATGATGTTATACTTATTTTTATATTGTGCGATATTATACTTATATGATGTTATACTTATTATATTGTGCAATATTATACTTATTATATGATGTTATACTTATTTTTATATTGTGTGATATACTTATTATATGATGTTATATTTATTATATTGTGCAATATTATACTTATATGTTATACTTATTATATTGTGATATTATACTTATTATGTGTTATACTTATATTATGCAATATTATACTTATGATGTTATATTTATTTTTACATTGTGTGATATACTTATTATGATGTTATACTTTATATTGTGCGATATACTTATTATATGATGTTATACTTATTATATTGTGAGATATTATACTTATTATATGATGTTATACTTATTATTTAGCGCCTTTCTCTTCCAAATCAAACTGTGCGATGTGCATGTCTTTGTTCATTGATATATTTCCAACCTCTAGAGCACTGCTTGGCATTTTAAGAATACTCACTAGATATTTCTTGGATGGATAAAAGAATTGAGGCCCACACACTTAATTTGGTTGTAAATTTCAACTTCTTTTTACCACCAGGTAATTGAGCAAACCTGCTACTAAGTGGCTTGAGCAGATTCTAAGCCCTCTGAGGGCAAAACACCACGTCTTCCTTTATTCTTGTGGAATTCCTAGTGCCCAGGCCTCAGCAGGCAATTCTCAATGTTTATTAAATGAGTGATATTTTCCATTCAGTCTGGTATTCATTTAATTGTTGCTATCAAATATTAATGCACAAAATTTAAGGAAAAAGGTAATTACAAAATATAACCTGCCAGCTATTCTCCTACAACCAGGTGATCGCACTTCACTGAGGCCCGCTCAGCCAACATCGCATTCATGGAACATCTACTGATTTATTCATCGTCTGATCTCTTAAGGAAGCAATTCCAATAGATTTTAACCAAAATTTACAGCAAGGAAAGAACATATTTAAATAGGCAATTTTTTCAATACGCTGAAATTATAATTTGATGTATGTTTTCCATTAAATCTTGCTTTTCCAAAACACATCAATAACACAGAGATTGACATCCTATAGTCAAAACAACATCACTATCTCCTGGTTATTTTAGAATTGGAACTAAACTACTAATATCTAGTTAATTTTAACGTTTTCCGAGTTAAGATACTACTATCAATGCCCTCTGCCTTTGAAAATGACCGCCAAATCCAAACATTTTCCAGAAAACTCTTATACATAGATCCATGCTTCTTTATTCTTTTAACCAGCACCCTGTTTGTTAGTACGTGTTCATAATTCACATCACATTTTGTAATTATGTGCTGATAGATCACAGATCACCTCTCCTACTAGAATAATTTCCTTTCAGGTAGGGACCACATTCACATTGTCTTACTCATTGCTACATTTCCAACATTTGGTATGGTGTTTGGGACTTAGGGAGTACTTAATTAACACTATTATTCAACTTTTATTTCCTGAGACATAGGCTCCATAGTCCTACATCGGGTCTGTTAAAAAAACATAAAAATCTTGGACTCACCAAAAGTTCTGGAAATGGCCAGTGGGGACAGTTGCACAACACTGTGAATGCATTTAGTACCACCAAACTGTACAGTTACAATGGTTATGAAGGAAAATCTTACGTTATGTATACTTTACTACAATTTTAGAAGTCAGAGACTTACATCATTGGTAAAAGTATGGAGGATCTTAAGGCTCTTTTTGTGTTCCCATCCTTCTTTAAACATCAGGTACCAGAGGTCAAGCCAAAGCCACGGCATCTTTATTCTCTGAAATATCATCTCACTCATCCTATACATGGAATAAAAATACATCAGCCATTGTATCAGAAATGCGTAACTCTCGAGCACTTCTTTAGGTACCTGGCCTTGATGAGGGCAACTGAGGGAATGACGATGATTGCCTTAGAGGCTACTAAGCGCTCCATGCTTTATGCTCAACAGTGAAGGCATGGCCTATTAGGCATCCCATGAAGCCTCAGAAAATAATGGGTTCTTTAGCAGAATGAAGAATGCACCAGAAAACCTCCTTACTAGGTAGTCATCTGGGCTCTGCTTCTGTTTCTCCAGGGCGAGTTCCCACTCTACCTAGGGCCTCCATACCGGGCGGAGATGAAACCTGCCTCTTTTTAAGGTCCATCACTGGGTTGACCACTCCTCTGGAGTGACAGAGGACGGCTGGCTGCCCTCCTCTATAAGCAAGGGCACTCTAAGTGGCCATCTGTCACCTGGCGGGTCCAGCATCTCCCTCTCACATGCAGCCGTAGAGCAGAAAGACCCCTGTGTGATCGCCTGCAGGACCAGCTTAGACGCCGGGGCTCCAGAAAGACCTTTCCTGGCCTCTCACTCTGTAGGACACATTCTTGTTTTCTGCTCTGATAGCAACTTGATCTTTCCTTCCTAAGCAGTTATTTCAAATCACACATTTCTTTGTCCGATGACTGCCTCCTGTGTTATGTTTTGTGTACAACTACAGAACCAGTCAGTACCCAGTGCAGTGATTGGAAGACCACAGATGCTTAATAAACATTGGTTAAAATGAAGCGAAATGAGCAGTGGATTTAAATGGACTCAGCTCAGTGCACTTCTCTGCACTCCATCAAACCAAGTCCTTGCCTTGCCGCTTAACAGGTGAATAACTGCAAGCAATTTTAGAGTAAAATGGACTGTTTTGATTATTAAAACAATACCTACCCAGTGCAGAAAACATGAAAAAGAAGAATAATAAAAGGAAAGCACAAGAATGGGAAACACATATACAGGACAATGATAAACACTGCTAACATTCTTTCATAATATCTGCTAGGTTTTTCTTTATAATTTTAAATATAACAATTATCATAGTACAGAACACTTTTTAATCTTTCTTTTCTCAGCATCCTAATGTAAGCATCATTATGTACAATATAATGTCATCTCAATGTGAGAGAATAATCCTTCTAAATTACTGCATAATCTAATGTGCCATAATTTACATAACCTTTCCTCGACTCCTTAAACACATGCTTACGTGATGCGGTTAGCTTCTAGTTTAATGTTTAATTCTGAAACGACAGAAAGATATAACGCAGATAACACAGACAGAAATTGTCGGCAATATTTTTTAAAGCCCAAATCAATAATAATTTTTTAAAATAACTGAAAGGACTCCATTTACCTATAAACTGCGCGGACATACTCGGAATCATCATTACTTTGAGCACCAATATTCTTCCCCATAGCTGTTTCTATAAAATACAGTGAGAAGCAACCATTCAATGCACACACGTTAGTTATCCCGTGTTGATTCTGGAGCAGCAGACACTAAAGACCTCTATCCCGCTTTGTCCTTACAGATTCCAGAATTCTGCTTCCTCCCTTTACCGTCTTCTCTGGCACCGTCCACTTCCACTCCCCGTTCCTGTTCTTCCTTCCCTTTGCCTCCCTGGGCACTTGCTCCGTGCCCACCCCACTGGCACCCCTGGGCACGGCTGCTGCTCCTCAGGAGGCTAACACAGCAGTAAACCGCACTGAAGAGCCCACTCCCTCCCAGCTCCTCCGACTGCCTTCCCGATGGAGAGTGAGTGTGATTTCCTATTTGGGCCACTTCCTCTTTATGCCATAAATTCAGAAACAAATCAATGAGACTCACCACAGATGATATCTAAGGCACAAAGGGTGATGGGAAAAAAGCAGTTAAATGCTTCTTGGTCAACGTGTTTTTCAAGTTTCTTAATCAATATATTTGCCTGTTCATTCATGATATCTAAGAAATCTTCCAGAATGGTGAAATGGAAAGTGGGTGTTAACATCTTTCTCCTGGAGCGCCATTTGTTTCCAGTACTAGAAATAAAATACGTGGTTACAAAAAAAAAAAAAAAAGAAAGAAAGAGAAAAGTGATATCCAAAAGAATTAAAGCATAAATATAACAAGTCAACAAAATTCTCCTGAAACAGCTTAATCTACAGGTCCTCAAATGCTTTTGGCAGAAGGACAAAGACATATACATATCTATAAAATATTCACCTACAGTTACAAAATATGAATATTATGGACATTGTTCTACATTATTTAAAACAGCATTCATAAAAGTGAAAACTGTAAGAACTTTTCTCAATTTCTATGTTCCGAGTTTCTAACAATGATTTTTTTCTCCTCCCGTCCATACCTCAGTCCTCAGATGCTCCTCACTCCCCATGGCTCTACCTTGATCTCTCCCCTGCTCCAGTTCTCCAGAGTCCCTTCGAGGCTCCTTTCTCAGAGGACGGAGTCCTGGTTCTGCATACCAGCTCACCAGACTTCCCTGGCGCGATTTGATGGATTTTTAGGACTTCCCTGCCCCACACACCCCTTTGCTCTATAGTGCCCTCCACCCTGCACCTCCTAAGTCTTCCTGAACGCTGGTGACCGTCACTGTGGACACCACGGCTGCAGATAACCGTTCACCTGCACTCCTGGCTTCTCCTCCTTGCTGAGAGCACGGTCCTGCTACAGAAAAAGCTACCCTGTGTCAATTCCTGAAATAACAAGTTGCACACTGAAGTAACCCTGTCCGTAGACACTTTCACAAAGGTACGCTGACATACCTTGTAAGAAGTCCTAGGCCAAGCCATGGTTCTAAAAACTTGTACATAGAGGATTTGTCAATTTGCTTTGAACTAGTCAAAATGACCTTGGAAGAGAAAAACATATTTTAGAGACATCCAGACCTCAAAAGACCTTCTGATAATGATAGTCATACCTGGCTAGAGGACAGCTAGTTTTTAGGACATTTCACAACATTGACTTTCTCTGTGGTTCATTTTCGGTTGTGTGCCTCAAAGACATTCAATTCGAGTTTTGAACATAAAAGCTGCATTCGGTCTTGGGGACTCAACGGAGTCGAGGGAAAGCAAGATGCCCAAGATGATTCTCTGGTTCCTGCCATAAACCAGGAGCCGACCCAAGGTAAGACCTGAGCTGAGATGCCTATTTGAGTGTGTCAGCACAGAGGCAGCAATGGACGGTGTGAGTGTGATCAGAGCACCCAGGGTCCATGTGAGGTGGGAGGAGGGACGGGGCCTGGGGCTGAGCACAGGGTGCTCGCCAGGCTTCTTGCTCAAGTCCCCTACTCTGGACAGGCCACTGTCTGCATCCAGCACACCGACTTCTGTTAACACTCGGCCAACAGCGGCTGGAACCCTGGGCCTGCCCCTTCTGACTCTCTTCTCTGAGCCTGGATTCTGGAGAAGCAGGAGAAACTCCAACACTTTCACCATAATTAGAAAGACACGTCCTGCGGGCACTACTTCCTGGGAAATTCTGCTTTTAATTTTGGTGAATAAAGAGAAGCTCTGCTTACCCCATTCTTGTTGCCGGCCCCAAATCCTTTTCTCGCCATCCCATGAGATGACTTCCCCAGACCTTCCCGTAAGTAAAAGGACTACAGCTTTCAGAGGACTAATTTCAACAGCATGGGTTTGCGATAGTTATCCCATAAATATCAAATTTGCATTCTCTTTTAAATCTGGAATAAGGTTATCATTGATATAATATGAGACCCTGAGGAACTTGAGGGAAACACACTTTAATAGTCATGTATTTCTGAAGTCTTAAAATAGTGTCAGGTGGAGAACAAGTGCTCGCCTTGTGGAATAGTTTATTTATGTTTCTGAAAAACGATAGCCTTCTCCAGACTTTCAAAAAAAGAATTAATATATTGGAACCTGGTAACAAATGTGCACTTTTATCTGGAGGATGTTAATCTCCCAGGATTCAGACTACATCTGGAAAGCATTAAATTGCACCTGTGTAGCGTAAAATACTTAATGGAATGTCTTTTGCACTGAAATGGTTGAAATACAAGGAGGGACTATATTGACTGTGAAGAGACTCTCACGCTGTCAGATACGCGGTGCAATACGGATCCTATCCACACGTACCCACCTCCACATTCTCTGCATTGTAAAGGGCCACCATTGGGACTGGCCCAACCCACAGCTTCAGCAGGGGCATGTGGCGGTATTCTTCTGTGTACTGAATTATCTGCTGAAAAAATTCTGGGAGAAAAATATCAGATTTTAAATTCAATCAAGATGAGAATTTTGTGACTAGATTGAACAAACGTTTGCTTTCTCATTTTGATAAATATACTAATTCTGTAATGTGTCACTGTTAGAGGAAGCCAGGTAGAGAGTATGTGTGAACTCTCTGTCATATTACTGCAACTTTTCTGTAAGTCTAAAGTTTTTTTCAAAATAGTATTTGCCACAGCAAATAAACATACATAATGCATGTTAGCAATTATAGAATAATAATTATTATAAGGTTTTGATGTCCCAGAATGGGCACTCTAACGACTTCCCAGTATCACAGAGCGAGTAAACAGTGGAGCCTGGCTTGTACCGAGACTCCAGAACACATCCCTTCACCATCACACTATGCCGCTTCCAAATGTCCCTCGGATGCTATGAAAGGAGCGGGGTCAGATCCCCAGTGTCAATCATCCTGCGTCAGGCTAATATACTGCCTGCCCTGGTCTGGTCTGACAGACGGGACAGGGAGGTCTCAATCTGTGGTTCGAAGGCAGCAGGGCCAACAGCTAGGAGCAGCTGGGGAGGCAGACCGTGTGACAACGGACAGGAAAAGGCCGGATTGGCGTTTAGAGGCCAGTTGGAAGCCAACTGCAATCTTCAAGGTGAGATGGCTGAGGGCAGCGTTTGGACATTAGCCACAAAGCCAAAGGCAACACCTCTTGTGTGGGAAAGACAGGATCCTTGGGGACAAGGACTATATCTTAGAATATTCTGATATTGCTGAGGTCAACACTGGGTACCAAGCTGGGCCTCAATAGATGCTTGACTGACAACGAAAGAGCTTGTTTTAAGCAAGTTCTAGACAGGGATCTAGAAACTCCGCATGCAATAAATTTAACCCTTAAAGTAACTCTGTAATATAGTCACTTTTACAAATAGACGGGGAGAAAACTCTGTAAGTTAAAGAGTTTTACATAATTTCGCAAACAACTTGGTTACGGGGCTGGAAGCTGAACAGTGGTTTTCCTGATGACAAAATCCAGAATTTGTTGGTGGAATAAAATACTGTCCCTTTGAAAAAGACAGTATTTGTCATTGTCTTCACTCTGAAAGTGACTGCAAGGAAGATTACTTCAAATCGTCCAGTCAGCTCACAGATTGCTTTGAAATAGGTCTTATTCACTAGTGATTTTAATTATTGAAATTCCCAAAAGAATATGACGAGACTTAAGTATATTACTTTCCAGGGGTAAGGGATGGGGTAAAATCTCTATTTTTGTACAATTATTTTTTTAAATACCATAAAGCCTTAGGACAAAAGGGATAGTTAGTTCTGCTTTTAGAATTAACCGAGATGATTTTTACCAGTGCGATTTTCATATCTGTGGTGTTGGATTACTTGTTACATCAGTCATCATGATATTTGGTTGACAAAGAATTTGCTTAATTTTTTCTGTCAAAATATTTTAATATTTTAGTAAACACTCTTCCATGTGGCCTCATCTTACTCTTGTGAAGTTGAAATGACAGCATTATTTTTATTAGCGAAAACAGAAGTGAAAATGAGAAAAAGTCTTTCAAGCTTTGGAGTTAATGCTCAGCCTGTAAAATTATTACTAACCACCCCAGAGAGAACTGGGTTCTGGTCCGGGCCCATTTTAAAATACGTCATTTTGGGCAAACCTTTTCAGTTCTGGGTACCAAGTTACCCCCTGAGGAAGGCGAAGTGCTGAGGTCCAGCTCACCCCCCCGGATGCGGGGCTGTGCACACCAGGCACTTTTGAGAGCTTTCTACCTTAAAGTGATTTTTCTCCATCAACACAATGTCGATCTCTTTTTCTAACAAAAGATTTTTAATTTTTAAAAAAGCAATTCACTCTTTAACAAATAAGGCGTTTGAAACCCTCCTTAGAAGTTTGCCTGAGGACCCTGCGATCAGATTTTCTCCACTGTTTTTACGCCACCTCCTGTAAAGGGCTAAAGTATGAAGGCCAGGCGGGAGCCGAAGCAGCGGTCAAGTCTTGCCATGCTGGGAGGAAGCCTCCCGTGAACCCTAGGCTCTTCTTTTCCGAAGCGGGAGCGAGAGGGGCGGCTCCAAGCGTGAAGATGTTTGCCAGTTTTAAAGCGCTCTGTGCTTCCTGGGAGCTCCTGTTCTTTTTTTTTTTTTTTTTTTTTTTTTTTAAGAGGGGGTTTCGCCATGATGGCCAGGCTGGTCTTGAACTCCTGAGCTCAGGTGATCCACCCACCTCGGCCTCTCAAAGTGCTGAGATTGCAGGCGTGAGCCACCGCGCCCGGCTGCTGTTCTTAAGCTTCCCAAGCCCAGGCAGGAGGAGAGGCGGGGCTCTGAGAGCCGAGCGGCGGCGAGCGGGGAACAGACCCAGCGCAGGGGTTTGGAA
>PVKP010011976.1:0-59863 GCA_004027715.1 Plecturocebus donacophilus
TATATTCTTCTCTAAGTTGTCCATTCTCGTTAACATTTCGTTAAATCTTCTTTCGAGGTTCTTAGTTTCTTTGCATTGGGTTAGAACATGTTCTTTTAGCTCACAGAAGTTTCTTATTATCCACCTTCTGAAGCCTGATTCTGTGAGTTCATCACACTCATCCTCCGTCAAGCCTTGTTCTCTTGCTGATGAGGAGCTGTGATCTCCGGTAGGAGGAGAGGTATTCTGATTTCGAGTGTTCTCAGCCTTTTTGCACTGGTTTCTTCCCATTTTTGTGGATTTATCCACCTGTCGTCTTTGTAATTGCTGACTTTCAGATTGGGTCTCTGAGTGGACGTCCGCCTTGTTGGTGATGAAGTTTTTTCTGTTTCTTAGTTTTCCTTCGGGGGGCGCTCCTTCCCCACAGAGCTGGGCCTTCCCGGGTTCAGCTGTGCTTCTCAGTCCTCAGCGCTTCCAATTGCTGTTCTCCTTGTGGGGATGGGACCGGCCGAGCCCGACTAAAAGGGCACCACCCAGTCCCGCACACTCCACACCGAGAAGCGCCGCGCTGGCCAAAAGAGTCGCGCTGGCGACCTGCGTGGCTCCCTCGCCGGGAATCTCCCAGTCCGTGGGCATCAAATATTCGTCTGCAACTGCGGCGTCCACTCGCTCTCTGCGCCCTCACTGCCAGCCACAATCCTGAGCCGCTGCTACGCGGCCATTTTAGATCTCTCTCCACCCGGTGATGAAGTTTTTCTGTTTCTTAGTTTTCCTTTGGCAGACGCCGGTTCCCCTCTGAGCCAGACCTTCCCGGGTTCGCTGCGCCCGCTGTGAAACTCTCAGTCCTCAGCGCTTCCAATTGCTGTTTTCCTTGTGGGGATGGGACCAGCCGAGCCCGTCCGTCCCGCACACTCCGCACCGGGAAGCGCCGTGCTGGGCGCCGGCAAAAGAGCCGCACCGGCCAAAAGAGTCGCGCCGGCGACCCGCGTGGCTTCTCCGCCGGGAATCTCCTGGTCTGTGGGCAACAAAAACTCGTCGGAAAGTGCGGCGTCCACTTGTTCTCTGCGCTTTCACTGGGAGCTACATTCCTGAGCCGTTGCTAGTCGGCCATCTTGGATCTCTCTCCTCTCTCTTTTTAATTATTGAGCTCTGTCTTGCCTAGTGCTATGCTGTGACCTAGCTGATCCTCCATGCATGCAATGAAATGAAATCTACATCACATAATACCTGAAATCTCTGTATTGATTTGTAAAATTGAAGCTTGGAACTCAGTGTTTAGATGAATTTTTGGATACTCTTATGTGTAAACCAGGGAAATGAGTTCCTTTGCTTGGATTAATAATAACTCCCCTTCATTAGGTGCTTACTATGTGCCAGGAACTGGATTCAGCCCTTCACATACACTGTCCCATTTTATCCTCCCAAACTTCTTTCAGTTTTTAAGAAGAGGACAACAGATACACAGAAAGCCTAAGTAATGGAACCAAGTCACACAATTCCTAAGACAGAGCAGGTCATATTGAATCAGACAGCTAGATTCCACAGTCCAGAATTGAAACTCTTTCCTCTTGTTCATTGCAAGGTATCAGCTGAGCAGGATACATACATCAATCTGCCAACCTTATCAGAGTGTGACTGAAAGTACAAAGTTAAAATATGGCTGTTTTATTCAAAACAAAGTGCCACTTATATTTCATAAGAAAATCTTGGGAAAAAATAGAAAGTTCAGACAGTCAATTTAAGAAAAGTACTCACAAGTGACTTTAAAAATCTAGCGATGATTAAAATCAGTGTTCTCTTTAGCACATAGGTATGATTGGGAGGATATTCTCAGTTTGGCTTATACAAGCCCATGAATCAAATATCAACAGAATTTTTAACTCTTTGAGGAGCTAAAGCTTTTACAGTAATAATGTTAAAACAAATATAAGTCTGTTCTGGAGCAGCAAGTCTTTTCTTTTTTATAATTTAATGTTCAAAATTTAAATATATATATGGCCAGTCAATGAAACCTGATGATTGATTTTTATTCAACAAAGACCAATTAAAAACTAAATTCCATTTTCTTAACCAATTCAAATTATAGCTTCCAATCAAGTATGAATGCTTCTTTTGAACACTTTGGACACTAAACGCTAAACAAAACAACATATAAACCCTCACTACAAAACCTTTTACACATTCACACTTGAGTCTACCCTCAAATATTGGTTTAATTCAAGTCTTTAGTATTGGTTTTATGTTGTCCTAAGGTTACAGGTACAGCATCGTAAGCTTTTAGTAATGTTCTATTAATACTGTCTTGGTTTTAATATCAAAGGATAATGAATACCTTCTAAGAACATCTGAGGTTACAGAGTATGGAGAATATACCAATTAAATCTTAAGGCACAAGACTATTTACTTCTCTCAAGATAATTTATTCATTTATTTGTTTAGAATAGCATTTTTTTCATTTTTATAAAAGTTTAATATTCAGTTTTATGAATAGGTATCTAGCTCATTTTTTATTTTGTTTTTAATTGATGCATAATAATTGGGCGCATGTGTTGGGTATAGTGGGATGTTTCAATACACATATACATTGTATAATTATCAAATCATGGTATTTAGCACATCTATCATTTCAAACATTTATCATTTCTTTGTGGTGAGACTGTTAAGAATCCTCTCTTCTAGTTATTTTTAACAGACTGTAACGTTTATACACCATAATATTTTTTACTGTGGGTAACCTACTGTGCTATAAAACATCAGAACTTATTCCTCTTATCTAACTATAATTGTGTACCCTTTAACTAATCTCTCCCATAATTTTCTCCCTGCTACCGTACCCAGTCTCTGGTAACCACTATTCTACTCTGCTTCTGCGAGATCAGCATTTTTACATTCCACAAATGAGTGAGATCATGTAATATTTGTCTTTCTGTGCCTGGCTTATTTCCGTTAACATCAAGTCCTCCAAGCTCATCCATGATGCCATAGATGACAAGATTTCATTCATTTCTGTAGCTGAGTAGTATCCCATTGTTAATATATACCACATTTTAAAAATCCATCCATCCACAGAGAAGTCAGTTTGTCTTCAAAAGAAGAAATACAAATGACCAATAGGAAAACAAAAACATGTCAACATCACTAATCACCAGTGAAATTCAAATCAAAGCCACAGTGAAATACCACTTTATCCCAATTAGAAAATAACAAATGCTGGTGTGGATGTGGGGAAAAGGGAACATTTATATACTAATCTTGGGAATGTAAATTGATACAGCCATTATGAAAAACAGTATGGAAGTTTCTCAAAAAATCAAAAATAGAACTATCATATGATCCGACAGTCGCACTCCTGGGATAAACAGACAAAGGAAATTAAGTAAGTGTGTTGAATATATCTGCATTTCCATGTTAACTGAAGCATATTCACAACAGCCAAAATAATGGAATCAACCCAAGTGTCTAGCATTTCTTAATTTTTTAAACTAGTGGAACAATGGGTTCTATGGCGTTTATAGACTTCTTCTTCTCAAAAAGAAAAGATAAAATTTTAAGATTTTTGCAAGTCCATGGACTCACAAAGTAAGACTCTTCTGGTTTTTAAAATGTCCTCCCAAATTCAGAGGTCCAAGGAGTAAGTACGTATTGTTTCTTCCCTTTCAAAATCCTTGTTTTTAGTCTGAGTGGTTGCAATTCTCTCAAGGGACAGGAAGAAATAAAGGAAAAAAAGTAAACTAAAACATTAAAGCTGGAATCTTCAGAAAATAACCTGAATGACCCAATTCCTGGGGGATCCTTTGAAAGGGGTACATCTAGAAGGCTTACAGACTTCCCAGCAATTTCCCCTACTCCTGGAATTACCAGACCTCTGCTAAAATTCATCTGGCTGGAATAATACTTCACAAGGAATGGATCAAAAATAGAAGGTTTTCTGAAGACCAGTCTGGCCAACATGACAAAACCCTGTCTCTACTAAAAACACAAAAAAATTAGCCAGGCATGGTTGTGGGCTCCTGTAATCCCAGCTACTCAGGAGGCTGAGGCCTGAGACTTGCTTGAACCCAGGAGGTGGAGGTTGCTGTTAGCCGTGATTGCACCACTGCATTCCAGCATGGGTGACAGAGTGAGACTCCATCTCAAAAAAAGATTTCCATGGGTCCCTGAATTGAAATTATATACGAATGACACCCCAAATGTGATGAGCAGGTTGTAATTTTACAAACTCCATAACAAATATCCTAACCTATGTGATTTTCTATAAAAATGAAGACAGGGAGGCAAGTGTATAAGCTATGAAACTATTGTCTCATTCAATGTAATAAGATAATAACTCATCCGAGCTCACACAGCTAGTGAGCAGCAGAGCCGTCTCTCTCCAAATTCTATATTTACCGTGTTACTTCTCCTTAAAATGCTCATGACACATCTCAGTCTGCTTTGGCATGCTACAGAATACCTAAGGCCAGGTGATTTCTAAAGAGCAGAAATTTATTTCTCACAGTTTTGAAGGCTGGGAAGTCCAAGATCAAGGTGCCAGCAAGTTAGAGCCGGGTCTCTCTGCTTCAAGATGATATCTTGAAAATGCTGCATCCTCTTGGGGGAAGGAATATCATGTCCTCAAGCAGCAGAAGTACAGAAGAGAGAGAACCCACTCTTGCAAGCCACCTCACTTTTTTTGAAATGGAGTCCCACTCTGTTACCCAGCCTGGAGTATAATGACGCAATGTTGGCTCACTGCAACCTCTGCCTCCCGGGCTCAAGCGATTCTCTTGCCTCAGCCTCTGGAGTAGGTGGGTTTACAGGCATGTGCCACCATGCCTGGCTAATTTTTTGTATTTTTAATATAGATGGGGTTTCACTATGTTAGCCAGGATGGTCTTGCTATCCTGACCTCGTGATCCGACCACCTCAGTCTCCCATAGTGCTGGGATTACAGGTGTGAGCCTGGCTGCAAAGCCCTTTTTATAGCAAAATTAATCACTTCTCGATGGCAAGGGCTTCGTAATCTGAACACCTCCCAAAAGGCCATACCTCCTGACACTGTTGTATTGGACACGAAGTTTCCAACACACCAACTTTTGAGGGAACACATTCAAACCACAGCATGATACTTATTAAGTTTTATGTACCTAATTGCCATTTTATGAAATTTTTAAACCTCAGGCTATCGAGGAGGGAGAATATTTTTAACAGAGTTTGAAATATATTTTATTTGAGTGTTCTTAACACTTGTAATATCAAATCAATATTCTCATATTTAAAGTTTCAATTTATAAAATTACACAAGAAAAGCACTTCAAGGAAGAAAATATGGGAAACCTTGTTCCCATTCATTTACAATTCTAACGTCATAAAAGTCATCAATATGCATTTTCCCTTAACTTCCATTTAGCTCCCAAGCAAAGCTAGCAAATGATATTACTATTGGATACATATATAAATACTAGCATAACATATAATTCTTACGTAAGCCTACTGCCAAGAGTTTGCTAGGCCTCTGCATTGATTTTCCGATCACTACTTAAGTGGTAAAAGTCAGGGCAATATACAAACAAAATAAAACTTTACACCTCAACTAATTCATTTCTAGATAATAAAATAAAAATTTGAAGGTGAAGCCACAAAATAAAAACTGACCACCATTCCCGGGAGAATTCCAAATAGAGAATCTCTTAAAACAGAGGCAGTCTAGTGGAGCGGCTATCTAATTTCTGCAGAAAAGTTAACCAGTCTTTTTGTGAAATGTCCAGAATTTTATAAACTATCAAAATACTAGCACACACATTCAAAATACATACCAGGCCAGGCATGGTGGCTCACGCCTGTAATCCCAGCACTTTGGGAAACCAAGGCGGGTGGATCACCTGAGGTCAGGAGTTTGAGATCAGTTTGTCCAACATGATGAAACTCCACCTCTATTAAAAATACAAAATTCAGCTGGGCATGGTGGCACATGCCTATAATCCCAGCTAGTCAGGAGGCTGAGGCATGAGAATCACTTGAACCCGGGAGGTAGATGTTACAGTGAGTTGAGATCACGCCACTGCACTCCAGCCTGGGTGATAGAACAAAACTCCAACTCAAAATAAAACAAACAAAAACCCCCCACAAAATCAAAAAACTTAATTATATAAAAACGGAAGACTTTTAAAAAAGTACAGAACCTGGCGCATAACAGGCAATAAATGTGTGATGAACAAATGAATACATGAATATTTATGACAGTTGCTGGTCTTTAAAAATTGAGGACTAGGGTTGAGGAAAATCCTGAGTTAAGGAAAAGCTGTCCTTGCCCTCTCATGTATTCAATGGTATAAACACATAGTACACACAACTGTGGCTAAGAGGCTATTCACAGCGGGGAGGTAGTCAGCTGGAGCTGCTTTCTGAGCAGGTTTCCTGTAAGCAAGGTGTGAAGGAGAATGAAGGGGCCCAACCATAGGGCATGGCCGATGTCATGCACTCCACTCCCAGGGGCCCTTTACCAGCAGAGTCAGAGAAGGTAGAGGCAGAAGGTGGGCAGAGGACATGAGACCCATCTCCAAGGCCCAGAGTATCCTGAACACATGACACATTATGGTTCTATCAGGTCCCCTCCATAGCCTAACCTCTAGCCAGAAGTGAAAACTAAGCCAAACATTTATGAAAATTCTTTTAATTATTACTTGTAGTCAGGGTCTTACCATCACCCAAGCTGGCATACAGTGGTATGAGCGATCACTGCAGCCTTGACCTTCAGGGCCCAAGGGATCCTCCCACCTCAGCCTCCCAAATAGTTGACATTACAGGTGTGCACCACCACGCTTGGCTAATTTTGAAATTTTTTGTAGAGAAAGGATTTTGCTGTGTTGTCTAGGGTGGTCTGGAACTCCTGGCTCAAGCGATCCTCCTGCCGCAGCCTCCCAAATTACTGGGATCATAGGCGTGAGCTACAGTGCCCAGCCTTAACCTTCATACTGGATGCTTCAATGCCTTGAGACCTGCGTAAACGTCCATCATTTCTAAAGTTAACATGTGTTCAACCTTGTCACATGTCAAGTGACGTGGGAGGCAAACCATTGAAGTGAGAGACAAACACCTCTTCCTGGTGACATTTCTAGTTCTGGGGTCCTGTGGTCAGAGCTCTAGAGAATGGTAATGTGGGAAGATAAAGAGGTCAAGCAAAGGGAACTTGTTACTGTCATACACACCTTTGTTACATAATATGCATCATTTAAAAGCACATATTATTTAAAAGGTGGTGGCAGGATTCCTTTTAAAAAACAATCTTTATTGAGCAAAATATCTTCATAGAGTCTTAGAACATGAGTATCATAGGGGAGGTGTTATTTTATGTTGTTAGGGACAAGTTGCTCTTCTCTCTTTGCTTCCTCATCTGTTGCTAAGTTTCTTAATCTGCAAAATGGGATTAATATGAATACATAGCTCATATTGTTCATAAGAATGAGTTAAAAGATATAAATACTTAGGAGAGTGACTGGCGTGTAGTAAGCATGTGATAGAGATTAGCCTCTACTATTAAAGTGAGACAAAGTGGTAGCTAAATTGCTGTGTAAGAAATGAAGTAGGGAATTAGAAAGCTATAGAGGCAAAAAAGAAGAGGACCAAGAGGCGGGGGGTTATCCAGAAGTGTGGGTAGGTAGGAGTGGGAGAAATAATCAATGACAATTTCCCAGCTGGAGATTGTGGGGGTGGGGGGTGGTAGGCAATTTCTGACCTGGCTCTCAGTGGTCTCCACGTCCTGGTATTCACGCCTCTGTATAATCTCCTCCCTGGGGTATGGGATAGACCTCCTGATTTGTTCTAATTAATAGAATACAACGGAAGTGGTATTCTGCCACCTCCATAATGGGGTGAGAAAAGATGGTGCCTTCGCTCTTGCTTGCATTTTCTGTCTTGTTGGACTCTGTTGCTCTCTCTATGAAATATTATTTTGCATGTTTATGAGCAAGGTGCCGTGTTCTGAGATACTCTGTGGGGAGGCCTGCATAGCAGGGAGTCAAGGGAGGACTCAGCTACCAGCCTGCAAGGAACTGAACCCTGCATATGTCCTCCTGAGTGAGCCAGGAAGCACCCAGGCGAGCGGCACCTGGCTTCCCAACCCACGGAAACTGTAAATGTTGTTGTCTTAAGTCATTAGGTTTTGAGGTAAGTCTGCGGGTGTGGAATGAAGAAGGGCTGAGGAAAGAAGGAACAAAGACTTCTGAAGAATGAAGAATGAGGCTGTCCAACACTGCATTCAGGTCACATGCTGTACTGCTCTTTGCAGAAACCACCTCAGTGACCTCATCTAAAAATGATGGTAGGTAATCTCCCTGTGCTGCCTGACAAGGTTATTGTAAAGATCAAATAAAATAGTGTATTGAAAGTTTTGTGGAAACTATGATTACAAGTATGAAGGTAAGTTTTTCTCATTTCACTACAGAAATTCTCACATATACATTTTTTTTTTCTTTTTTTTTGACAGAGTCTTGCTCTGTCAACCAGGCTGGAGTGCACAGGTGCAATCTCAGCTCACTCCAGCCTCCACCTTCTGGGTTCAAGTGATTCTCCTGCCTCAGCCTCCCGAGTAGCTGGGACTGTAGGTGTGTGCCACCACACACAGCTACTTTTTGTATTTTTAGTAGAGACAGAGTTTTACCAAGTTGTCCAGGCTATTTTCTAACTCCTGACCTCAATCGATCCATCTGCTTCGGCCTCCCAAAGTGCTGGGATTACAGGCGTGAACCACTGTCCCTGGGCTCATATATAAATTTCTAATGAAATTTGACAACATACGGAAAAGTTAAAAGCTAGCAATTCCACTGCTGCAGAACTCTTAGGTGGTTTCATACAGATATTGCTACAAGAATATTCAGTTTAAAAAGTTGCTACAGAAAAACATTGGAAGAAACTTAAATGTTCATTACCAGTAGAATGGCTAAAGGACTTGTGGTGCCTACATAAAATGAAACATGTAGATACCGAAAGAATGCATTAGATCTGTATGCATTACAATGTAGAAAACGTGAAAACAGAATGAGTGAATACAGCAAGTGGAAGGATATGCAGCATGTGACATGATTTACATAAAGTCTTAAAACATGCAAAATAATATTTCATAGTGTGTATGGATGTACAAATATAACGAAAAAACTATAAAAACTATCATGGGAATCATAAACCAGAAATCTCATTAGCAACCTAGCAATACTATTCAGGACACAGGCATGGGCAAGCACTTCATGATTTAACACCAAAAGCAATGGCAACAAAAGCCAAAACACACAAACAGGATCTAATTAAACTAAAGAGCTTCTGCACAGCAAAAGAAACTATCAGAGTGAACCGGCAACCAACAGAATGGGAAAAAATTTTTGCAATCTACCCATCTGACAAAGGGCTAATATCCAGAATATACAAAGAACTTAAACAAATTTACAAGATAAAAAAAACAACCACATCAGAGAGTGGGCAAAGGATACGAACAGACACTTCTCAAAAGAAGACATTTATGCAGCCAACAAACATACGAAAAAAAGCTCATCTCTCATTATTAGAGAAATGCAAATCAAAACCACAATGAGATACCATCTCACACCAGTTAGAATGGTGATCATTAAAAAATCAGGAGACAACAGATGCTGGAGAGGATGTGGAGAAATAGGAATGCTTTTACACTGTTGGTGGGAGTGTAGATTAGTTCAACCACTGTGGAAGATAGTGTGGCAATTCCTCAAGGACCTAGAACTAGAAATATCATTTGACCCAGCAATCCCATTACTGGGTATATACCCAAAGGATTATAAATCATTCTATTATAAAGACATATGCACACATGTTTACTGCAGCACTCTTCATAATAGCAAAGACTTTGAACCAACCCAAATGCCCATCAATGATAGCCTGGATAAAGAAAATGTGGCACATATACACCATGGAATACTATGCAGCCATAAAAAAGGATGAATTCATGTCCTTTGCAGGGACATGGATGAAGCTGGAAACCATCATTCTCAGCAAACTGACACAAGAACAAAAAACCAAAAACCATATGTTCTCATTCATAAGTGGGTGTTGAACAATGAGAACACATGGACACAGGGAGGGGAACATCACACACTAGGGCCTGTGGAGGGGTGGGAGGCTCGGGGAGGGATAGCAGGGAGTGGGTGGATAGGGGAGGGATAGCATTAGGAGAAATACCTAATATAGATGACGGGGGATGGATGCAGCCAACCACCATGGCACGTGTATACCTATGTAACAAACCTGCATGTTCTGCACATGTATCCCAGAACTTGAAGTATAATAAAAATAAATAAATAAAATCTATTTCATTAGCAGTTTCCTCTGGGATAGAGAACATGGAACAGAATCAATGACAGGTGCACGTGGGACTTCACCTGTCTCTTGAATAGTTCATTTCTGTTTGAGGGAAAACAAAAGAACTTGAAGCAAATATGGCAAAATATGAAGATTTGGCCAGTCTGGACAGGGAGAAGATTTTGTGCATTATATACTTTGTGGGCATTATATAGTCTGTATTTTTCTACACACTTAAAATATTTCATAATAGAGTGTTCAATAAAGAAAAGAAAATCTATATAAAGGAAATGATAAGGAATACTAAGATTCACATACAAAGATACTCCTTGTAGCACTGTTATAACAAGAAAAGAAAAATCCATTAATAATCTAAATGGTGAATAATGAACCTGTGGCTAACCGAATTACAGCATGTCCATTTGATTGGCTAGCCAAAGAAACTATTTTTTAAAATATTCAGATAATATGAAGAGAAAAAGGCAGGATATAAAATTATATAAGATATTATCTTAACTATGCATGTCTGTGTGTACATGTGTCTATATATTTGTATGTGTGTGTTTGTAAGGGAAATAAACCAAGATTTCAATAGTTTGTATCTATATTGTAATACTAAGGTTGGCATTAACTTCTTATTATTCCTTTTCTGTATTCTACAAATTTAATATGAGGAGCATGTAAGATTTAAAAATAAAATCTATATTTAAAGTTTCTTAGTGTTTCATCACTCAGGCACGTCAGTGGTTACATACAGACATGAAAGAGCACTATTCCTATAGCAGCCCCACAGTACCCAAGCCACATGGTTACTAATGCCAGTTAATCTAGCCTGTTGCTGCCTCCAGGAATGTATCAAGTTTAATGGACATGGCTTCTGTCTTAAGATCTCCAAAGCATCTGGCCATTGTCTAACATCTATAACTGTCCCTGTCCTCTCCCCTAAGCCCTAGGCTCATAAAGCCAACTGTATAGCAGACATCATCTCTTCTATGTTCCACAAACCCTGAAAATCAGTGTCTCAAACTGAAGCCATCTTCCTGTCCCTCTCATTTATCTTTCACCTACATCTGTTGCCTCAGTAAATGCTGGAAACATGTACCCAATGGCCAGACCATTTTAGGAACCACCACTCCCCACTAAAAGTAATGGATCAGTATGTTCTGCATCGCTCTGGCCTGTGTATCGCTTGGCTCCTTCCCTCTACTTCACCCATGTCCCACTCTGGTGTCTTGATGTGGGTCCTCATTCCATCTTGCCTAAGTCACTAAAACAGCCTGAAATTTCCCCTGCCTTATACTTGTGTCCTCCTTCCATTCAGTCTCAAAACAACCGCCAGTGTACAGTGCTTTCTAAAATGTAATACCAAACACAAAAGTAAAGCTGAGCACACATTTTTTAATTGCCCAAAATAGAGACCAAAAATCACACATGCTTTGCTTAAGAACTAAAGACCATGTGATTGACATGGACATGACGCAGAGTGCTTCAGCGGCTGCCACTCTCTGCTGTAATCAAAACCCTGGAGTGATTAAATAGCTTGTGACCACCTGACTAATATGTCAGTCATCAACTGCACCCCTCATGAGCGAGGGGGAAAAATGAATTGTAGCTTCCTCGGTAATATCTGTATTTTTATTTCTAAAAACAGGAATATATTCCCTGAGATTGTTGGAGAGTAGGAAGTGGGGAACTTTTTCTATTGCATTTCTTATCTTCTTGTTCATTAAGTTTCATCTTACCCAGGGAGCATATTTTTTTTAAAAGATTACTTAAGATCTTTAACATAGCATTAATAGTAACAGAAGCAGGAGTCATTGTAATAGAAAAATTAGGAATAGCAGCTAATACTTATCTGTACCAGACACTGATAGGTACTTTAAATACATTTAATTTCAATTCTTACAGTTCCACTTTGCAGCAGGGAAAACTGAGCCTCCGAAAACATACATGACTTGCCCAGACACACGCTGAGTAGTGTAAAGCCAATATACAACCCCCCTCTGTCTAATATCTGACCAATTATGATTAAACCTAGAGAAAAGGTAAAATCAAGTTGTATTCATTCAGTTAGAATATTGAGAGACCATGATTCTCTGAAGCTAAGCGGGATGTCCATGGTCTCCAAGAAGGATGATCACAGCAGCTCTGGAAATAGGGTGGGCGTCTCCCCTCCTTTGCATCTAGACCTGCAATCAATCATCCTCAGTAGCATTTGAGGAAGTCTTGTATTAGGCTCCTGTGGCCTTCTGGGTGGTTGGCATCTGTCCTGCATTCCATTCCACTGAACGTGCATGGGATTCCCAGCACGGCTCACTAAGCAGAATGGGTAACAAAGAGCGAAGTGTCTGGGGGCGATAAATAAACCCAGAACTCCTATCCCTGCCATATAAGCTTGATTCTATTCCTGGATTCAGAAATGAATCTCCTCCTTGTCCTTTCCTGGTCCAACCCCCATTCTCTGGTCTAATGTGGCCTTATTTCTCACCTTGAACCTGGTCTAATTTGGCTTTTGACCTGGTCCTTATGCTTTACTACATTTATTTTATTTTTTGAGTCAAGATCTTGCTGTGTGTCGCCCATGATGGAGTGCAGTGGCATGCATGATCTCGGCTCACTGCAGCCTCTGTCTCCCGGGTTCAAGCGATTCTCCTGCCTCAGCCTCTGCAGTAGCTGGGATTGCAGGCGTGCACCAGTACACCCAGCTAAATTTTGTATTTTTAGTACAGACAGGGTCTCGCCATGTTGGCCAGGCTGGTCTTGAACTCCTGACCTCAAGTGATCTGCCAACCTCAGCCTTTCAAAGTGCTGGGATTACGGGTGTGAGCCACCATGCCCTGCCCACTTTACTACATTTTAAACTCCAGATGGTAACACGGTCTCCTGCCCTGGATTGCCTTCCAGCTTAGCAGGGTGCAAAAACGTGGTGAAGGATAAGGCACAGAGGAGAGAATTCACATGGAGGTGCAAAGTCCATTTTGAGGATTGAGAGTGATTTTCATATGTTATATATGGCAATGTAGCTGCTAATGGAATTCCCACTTTGGAATCTGAACTGCTCCAAAATAGAGGAAACATTAACTGATAGGGAGGGGATCCCTCAGGAAATTATCCAAGCTGTTTCAGTCATAAACGTGAGTGCGGAAGGAAATGAAAATATGACTCATTATAGCATCTTTTCTTGGGGCTGGGGAGGGAGGAAGCATCAGTTTCCCCTGTCAGTGATTTTTTTTTCCAGTTATGTTCCTTGGAAATTAAATACTAATTTCAATTCACAACCACACATCTCAGGTCAGGATGTGTTCACCCCTATTTCTTTGTTCTACCGTCTGCCACTCAGTCTTCACATTTTACAGGAGAGCATAAACTCTAAAAATTTACAGTTGTTGCAAGCACTGACTCAAAGATTCCTGGAAATGCTGATAGGAGAAGAAATCTAATTTGCTCATTTTACTTTCACAAACAAAGATTTAAGGAGAGTCTGAGCTGAAATGTAAACCAAGCCAAGCCAAACCCATGTCCACAGATTTAGAGCTGTGGCTTCAACTCAACTCTTTCCTCATCTTGCAGATGCAAAGCACTGGCTCAACATTTGGTCGTTAATATGGCACCCGCACCGCACCGGGACGTGAAGTAGCTGACAGGTTAACAAATGCAGGTCACAAGATTAACGTTTGAAAAAGATCATCCTCAAGCGTCAGATGGAAACAAAAATTCCTGTGGTGGGGAGTGAAGGAGGGAGAGAAGAAAGAGGGAGAGAGAGAAGGATAGAGGAAGGAGAAAAAGAAAGAGGGGAGAGAGAGGGGAGAGAAAGAGGGAGAGGGAGAGAGAGGAACAAAGGAAGAGAGGTAACGATAAGAGGAAGAGGGAGAGAGAGAGGGAAAGAGGAAGAGAGGGAGAGAGAGGAAGAAGGAAAGAGAAAGAAAGAGAAACAGAAAGATAGGGAGACAGAGAAAGGAAAAGAGAGAGAGACTGGTTTCTGTCATGGATCTATTTGTAAAACAATAAATATTTAAAGAAGAATTGTTTCCATCATCTCTGAAGCACCGAGTTCTATTATTCCTGTGTCTATTTGCTCTGCTTTGGAAACAATCAGTGTTTTAAAAGGAAACACGTCACGGGTGGTGTCTTACAAAAATAAAACAGAAGAGGATGCTGCGTTAGGTATCTGCCCTGTTCCACCCTGCACTTTATTGTTGAACACTGGGAACAACAACAGACCGTGCAGCTTTGCGTGGGAGCGCAGGGATTTTTTTTCCAGTTCATATCAGACACTTTTCTTTCTTTCTCCTAGATAGGCACAAAAAGCTTTAGAAGTTACTAATCATACTGCTTTTTCTTTTTGGTGCCAGGCAGTGTTAGACCTCACGTGGTTTCCTCCAAATGAGAGGCAGGATCTCGACCACGGTCGGCTTGCTTTGAACTGATTCTCAAGAGGCAGACATTCCAGTGAGCTGAGTAAAAAGACGATGCTGGAAGCAGAAGTCAGGAATCTCCAGGGGCCAGCTGGTGCCGCTGAACGGACTTCCCTCTCCTGCTCTCAGACTGAGCTACAAGCAGCCTTTAGAGGAGATCAATAAGAGCTTGCAGAGCTACATGAATCTAAGACGTAGAAGAAAGGCTCTAATTAAGCAATTAAACTGTCAGTCAGAGGTCACTTTAACACTCAGCCTTCCTGAAAGGAAATGTAATGAAGCACCTTTGTGCTGACCAGACAGGACCATCCCCAGCCAATGGGTCCCACAACTGCCTTAGCAAGAAATACTCATGATGTGTCATTCAGGAGAGCCCAAGGTTGATTATGCCAGACACTTGAAGGTGACTGAGCAGAAAGTGCAAATATATTACCAAATGTGTTGAAACCTGCCTGCAAATCCAGCTTCCTGATTAGCTCCCCATGATGCCATCACCATTTGAACACAAGTCACAAAATTCATGCAATTCTAGAAAATGCACTTCTGTGATGTTCTCTAAGTCCTCATGTGGCTCACAACGGTAAGACTGTATGTCAGTAACAGTGCCAGGGAGTACAGCACGTTCTAGATGGTGCCCTCTGAGATTTCTGAGATCATTGCAGGAGTAAAGATGACAAAAATTCATTTATTCAGCTATGCATCCATTAAAAATGCATGCATCAGAAAGACTGGTGCTTTGGGGATATGAAGACTACTGCTGTGGGTTCTATGAAAGAGGATGAAATCTGGGTATTACTGTTCCATTTTTAAATGTTCATTCATTTCTTCTACTTGGTGAGTTTTGCCTTTATTTCCAAAACACCAAGAGTAATGGTTATTACCTGTGGGCTTAGCTTGCCTCCACTTGGAACCTACGGTGACTAGCCCTACTCTAAGAAGAGCTTTCTATTGTATTCCCAGAAGAGTATGCAGAGTCTTGTGCACCAGAGATCATGGGAAGCCTGGTGGCTGCAGGAGGCTGACTTCTTTGAGGATGAAACCATCACCAACATCACTGGGCCCTTAGTGGCCATTTCATCTGCCCTCTTGTCCTCCTCTTCTTACCCACAAATGCAACTCCTAACTGAATCCTCTTCCTTAGTTTTCTTCTTTCTGCTTGCATTTCCCAGGCACCTGATTTTATAAATAAGCAAATCAAGAACCGCCAAGCCATGAAGAGAGCAAGGGGTGATGTCATGCCCAGAAACAAGCACCTGGAAGTGTCTGGTACATATTTGGTACCAAACAGCAAAGTAACGAAGTGGGCTGGGCGCGGTGGCTCACGCCTGTGATCCCAGCACTCTGGAGGCCGAGGTGAGTGGATCACGAGGTCAGGAGATAGAGACTATCCTGGCTAACATGGTAAACCTGTCTCTACTAAAAATACAAAAAATTAGCCAGGTGTGGTGGCACATGCCTGTAGTCCCAACTATTCGGGAGGCTGAGCCAGAATTGCTTGAACTCGGGAGGCAGAGGTTGCAGTGAGCCGAGATCACACCACTGTACTCCAGCCTAGGTGACAGAGCAAGATGCTGTTCCTCAAAAAAAAAAAAGGAGTCAAAGTGCTCCAGCCTGACCCTAAGTTTATTTTTTCCCTCTATTTTTCCAGTCTGCCATTCAGTTTCTTGTACGTAACTGCAATTTTTATATTTTATCAAAATACTTATTCACCTCATAGGAAGTACAAGGCTTTTGTTTTAGTGCTGATCCTGCTGTTATTTCCTACCTAGCCTTGACCCTGACATTTCTGGATCTCAGTATCTTTTTTTATTTTTTAAATTCATTTTTATTTTTTGCACTGCCCCCCACCTCAATACCTTTTGTAAAAAATTAGGAGACGACAGACACCAAACGAACTCTAACCTTTCTTCTTTCAACTTTATGATTCCATGTATCTACATGTTTCTGACTGTTAACCATATGTTGAATCCTATTTAACATACAGCTAAATTACTATTTCTTCTTCTAACAACCCAAATTGTTGTAGAGGTTTTGAAAAAACAGGATGGCTATTACCATTCGAGCATAATTTTCCTTGGTATTAAAGAGTGCACTTGAGCTCTATTAAAAATCTCCTGAACCCAAACATTATCTGACAGCATCACTGGCCAATGGATATTTTTCTCTTTGCTAAGAACTCTGTCTAAGCAACAGGACCAGGACATTAACTTGTATGTCTCCAAAATGAATGATTGGCTTTGTATGAAATGAGACTGCAGAGATATTATGTAAGATATTGGACTTTGGGGTATGTTTCACGTCCAGTGTCCAACTGGCTGCAAAGATAGAGGGCTTGTGCTTCAATGCCGACCTTCATGAATCCCTGGACAACTAACTGTAACTGGGAGCCAAGCTTCCAGCCTTGCCAGGGCACTGCCTGGTCTGGTTCCAAACCTCTACAGACCTCCTGTCCCCTTAGGTGGGTCCATTTGGCAAATACACAGCAGATCTCCACCCCAACTTACCTTTCCCCTGTGAGGGAAATAAACCAAGATTTCAATAGTTTGTATCTATATTGTAATATTAAGGATAGCATTAACTTCCTGTTATTTCTCTTCTGTATTCTATAAATTTAATATGAGGAGCATGTAAGATTTAAAAATAAAATCTATATTTCAAGTTTTTAGTGTTTCATTGTTTTTCCTTTAAAACTTCTTTATCTTTTTGCAAAGTTCATCTATAAATCATACAAGAAAAAATAACTTGGTTTGCATATAATTTATACAATTTTTAACATAATAAATTTGTAAATCAGAAAAACCTTGTGCTAAGTCATGGGTTTCCATTTCTTGTTCTAAAAAATGAAATCAATAGAACCCATTGGCACTTCGTGGCGTCTCTGCCCTGAAAACACGATTTCCTCCGTCGTCCGCCTGCCTCTTACGTTCTGCTGCTCTTTCACTCTGCCCTCTGGACACAGCTTCACCTTCTCCATCATTTTTTGAAAAAGCCAACTCTCCACTGATTTCTGTTGACCCATCGGTGACTGCCCATTTTCTCCTTATACCACTCATTTCCATAACTCTGCGGAAAAGCTCAGAGGCTCCCGCACCTCCTAACCCCTGTGACTTTGAGTCTTCCACGACCACCCACCCCAATCCTGCTCCTTGCAGGTTATGAAAGTCCAGAATCCAGGGACTCTGTTGCAGTCCTCACCCTCGTTGGTATCCTGCATGAAATTTGATACCTTTGACGACCCACTCCTGAAATGCAGCTTCCCTCGCGGTTTGAATGCTACCACTCTCTTCCGGTTCTCTGCCGAGCACTCAGTGCACCTGCTCAGCCTCCTCTCCTCTGACTCTTCATCCACCCCTCATATGGCAGTGTTTCCCCTTTCTCTTTATAAAATACTCCTAGAAGTGATTATACCTACTCTCACAAGTTTAATAACCACCCAGATGTACAGAAATTATCCTTAATTGTATATGTCCAGCTCACATCCCATCCCAAGCACTGAACTCATACGTCAAACTATGTAATATTTAAACCCAAAGGTTTATAAGTTCATTATCATCTACTCCCTTTCCTCAGTTAATCGCCTTATTATTGGCCCCCTTTTATTTTTTGGAAACAGGGTCATGCTTCACCCCAGCTGGAGAGCAATGACAGGATCACAGCTCACTGCAGCCTTGACCTGCCATGCTCAACCAATCCTCCCACCTCAGCCTCCTGAGTCATTGGGAATACAGGTATGTGCCACCTTGCCTGGCTAATTTTTTAATTTTTTTGTAGAGATGTGGGGTTCAGGCTGGTGTCGAGCTCCTGAGTTCACATAATCCTCCTGTCTCAGCCAACGTGCTAGAATTACGGCTATGAGCCGTCACTCCTGGCCATCCACTCATTCTTCGAGCAAATATCCTTCCCTCCCTCATCCCTATTACCTGTCCCACCCACCACCATGTAATTAGCCTCTGATTCTAGTGACCGCCACCACAACAGTTCTCTATGTGTCCCAGCGCTACATTCCCAAGACCACTGCCTACTAAGAGACCTTATCGCCTCTGATCCAAGCTTTTTCCACTGTTTCCCAAACGGACATGCTACCAGCTTTCTCTTTCTCTGCCAGCCCATTCTTCACACACTGCTGCCTGTTATCATTGTAAAATACAGCTCTGAGTATGCTATTCCCCTGTTTTACAGAAAATTTTCACTGACTCCACACTACCTATAGGATAATTTCAAGTTCTTCACTGGAGCTGAAGAGAAGAACTCAGATGTCTTCTGTAGCCCCTTGGTCGCCAGATGCTCCCCAGCATTTGTTCACACTCCAGGCACAACACTCCCCTTTCTTATTGCTAAATGTGTGTGCACCATTTCACCGTTCTTCCCTCGCAGCCTCCCCTTCTGGCCTCACTCCACATTTCTACTGGTGAGACTCTGCTACTGTAATGTCGCCTCCAGTGTGAAAGCTTCCCTGGCTTCCAGGCCCACATGAATCATGCCAGCCATTTTCACAACGATTACAGTACACCTAGCATTTAAGTATGCTAAATCCTAGGCGCTATGCTATGAGAAAGATTCAAAAGTAGGCTCTTCTACTTAAGAGCTTGAGGCCCAGAATTACAGATGGCAAGTCCTGACCCTGACTTCTTTTTTAAAAAACTTTCATTTTAGGTTCAAGGGTCCATGTAGAGCTTTGCTATCCAGGTAAATTGCCTTCAAGGAGGTTTGGTATACAGACTATTTTGTCACCCAGGTAATAACCAGAGCATGTGATGGGTAGTTTTTTGATCCTCTTCCTCCTCCCAGCTGCCACCCTCAAGGAGGCCCCTTTTCCCTTCTGGTATTTCCTTTTCCCTTCTTTGTGTCCATGTGTACTCAGTATTTAGCTCCCACATCTAAGTGAGAACGTGCAGTATTTAGTTTTCTGTTCCTGTGTTACTTCACTTAGGATAATGGCCTCCAGCTTAGGATAAACTGGATTATTCTAAGATAACCCAGGATTATGGGTTAGGATAATGGGTTCCTGTTACTGCTAAGGACATGATCTTGTTCATTTTTGTGGCCGTGTCGTATTACCTGGTGTATATGTACCAAGTTTTCCTTATCCCATCCACCGTCGATGGGCATCTAGGTTGATTCCACATGTTTGCTATCGCGGACAGTGTTGTGATTAACACGGGATGCACGTCTGACTCTGACTCCTAAGTGCATTTCTGCTCCTAGTGTTCCACACTGTCTCTTCCTCCAGTCCTCACTGAATGAACTTCCCCCAAAACACTCATCATCAGCAGCATAATGGCCAGCACAAGTGGAGAACTTTCTATGTGACCACAAGCAGGTCATCTATATTATCTCAAATACCTAACAACAAATCTGACAGAGGTCCTCTTATTATCCCCATTTCTACTAAGGAAACTGAACCTGAAAGATTAACTTTCTTCCAAAGAACACAGCTAGAAAAATCACAAAGTCCAGGCTTAGGCTCAGATCCACCCTACTGCAGAGCTAGGTTTCTTAGCTAAGGCACTGTGCTGGCTAACACTAATGGTGTGGCTCACTTTTTCTTTTAATGTCTGACCTAGCTGCCTCGAGGCATCTGCTTCTAATGTCTCTTCTGCCCACTGGCTGGGATTTTCCAACTACAGTTAACCCTTGAACAACACAGGTTTGAACTGCCTGTGTCCACTTAAACACAGATTTTCATCCATCTCTGCCACCCCTGAGACAGCAAGACCAGCACCCCCTCCTTCTTCCTCCTCAGCCCACTCAGTGTGAAGATGAGGACGAAGACCTTATGATGATCAACTTCCACTTAATAAATAGTAAATATATTTTCCCTTCTTTATGATTTTCTGAATGTTTTATTTTCTCTAGCTTACTTTATTATAAGCATACAGTATGTAATATATAAAACATATAAAATGTCTGTTAATTGGCCGTTTATGTTAATGGTAAGCCTTCTGTCCACCATAGGTATTAGTAGTTAAGTCTTGGGGGACTTGAAAGTTGTATGCGGATTTTTTACTACATGGCAGGGAAGCAGAGGGCCAATGACCCTAATCCCACCATTGTTCAAGAGTCAACTGTACTTCACACAGTATTATCTGATTCTGACAACTTCTTTGGACTATTACAGTTTATATTTTGCCTTCTCTACCAACCCGAACTCCACCCAGCACTTGTTTTTGAGTTTATTTCCCATCTCCATGCCTAAGACCAGATCACAGTCGAGGTTTCACTTCCTGCTGTCTGTTTCCTCCTGCTGCACGGTGTTAAGCCAAGCCCAGCTGCATGCTGAAAATATGGCAGTGTTCATAGAAAACCTTGTCTGTGTGTTTATGTCCCAAGGAGGTGGAAAATCCTCCTCAGGACCACAAGAGGGAAGAACCCAGGCATGCTGGCGTACCTTTAACCTAGGCTCTAGTTTGGTCACACACTTTGCATGTTAAATTCCGTGGATTATGCACTGTATCAAAGAAAAGAAGCTGCCCCTGGCACCGTGCAGACAAGGAACGACGCAAGTGGTAGAGTGATACCCACCTTGGTCAAAACGATGAGTAGTTTTATCTCTGGCCCATTCAAACATCTCTTAAAGACCCTTATTTTGCTTCAATATTTATTTCACCTGTATTCTTTTTTTTTTTTTTTAACAGACAGGGCTTGTTATAGGCAGAAGTGCAGTGGCACAATCTCTGCTCACTGCAACTTCTGCCTCCCAGGCTCAAGTGATCTTTTCACCTCAGCCTCCCAAGTAGCTGGGACTACAGGTGTGTGCCACCATGCTTTGCTAATTTTGTCATTGTTTTCTAGAAACAGGGTCTCACTATATTGCCCAGGCTGGTCTCAAACTCCTGGGCTCAAGTAATGCTCTTGCCTCACCTTCCCAAAGTGCTGAGATTACAGGTGTGATCTACCACACACAGCCTCACCTTTATTCTTAAAGGAATTTTAGGAGAACATAGAGTTCCTGGCTGGTAGTTAACTGTTTTTCTTTAAACTGAATATATAGCATTCTATTGTCTTTTTTAGAAATTTGTTTTGCTTCCAGTGCTGGTTGAAAAGTTGGCATTTAGTCTCTACTTTCTAAGAAGCAATCTGTTTCCCACCTACCCACTCCTCTAGCTGACCTTAACATTTTTTCTTTATCTGTGTTACTTTATTTTTTTTTTTTTTAGAAAAGTGTGTCATTCTATTTATCCAGCTTTGTTGTTTGGTTCCTTGAGATTCTAATTCATTTTTTTTAATGATGACTTCCACCAGTTTTGGAAAAGTTTTAGTCATTAGCTCTTCAAATTTTGCTTCTGTTCTATATATCTCTCTTTTTCTTGTGAGACTCCAAGTAAGTGTAAGTTATACCTTTTCTAAGTGTCCTCTATATGTCTTAACCTCTCTTATATATTCTTTATCTTTTTTAATCCATATGTTTTCTGAGTAGATTCTTGACTTATTGTCCAGTGAATTATTTCTCTCTAATCACTATTTTTCTCTTTATCTCTACCTAATCTCTCAAAAAAAACTTTCTGCTGACATCTTAGTTTTAGCCATGGTATTTATCAGTTCTCAAATCTGTAGTTGGTTCTTTTTCACATCGCAATGTCACTTTCTATAGTATGCAGTTCCTTGCTGAAAGTTTTCAGTTTGACTTTCCATGAGTTCAGTAATCACAGTTGTTTAGCAAGTGTTCCAGGTAACTTTAGTACCTGGCATGCTAGTGGATTCATTTCTATTACCTCTTACCCATATCGTCTCTCATTTTTGTTATATTGTTCATGTACATGACTATCTCTGGTAGTGTGCTGGTGATACAGACAGGTTGCAGGGAAATACCAGGTAGAAGAGGGCAGTTCCCCAGCAAAGGCCACTCTCAAGCCTGGAAATCCATAGCCCTAAATGGGAACAGACATTCCTGTTTCCATGCCCAAATGTTGCCTTTTGGCCTGCCACACCTCCTATCTTGTACTCATATAAACCCCAAAACCCAGGCTTCATGAGCAGACAAGGAGATAAGCAGATGAACAGAAGAGCAGAGGAGTAGAAGAGCAGCACAGCAGAGAAAGAGAGAAGAGAAGGAGCATCTGAACGTTGAGAGGAGTTTAGGCAGGGACAGTCAGAGAGGAAATTGGCCACAGGACAGCAGAACCCTAGGCATAGGATCGTCTTCCCATTCCACTCCCTTTCCAGCTCCCCATTCATCCTACTGGGAGCCATTTCCATCATTCAATAAAACCCCTGCATTCACCATCCTTCAAGTCCATGTGTGACCTGATTCTTCCTAGACACCAAACAAGAACCCAGGTACCAAGAGGACACTGAGCTGGTTAACACTTAAGTCATCTGAGGCTGGCAGAGCTAAAAGAGCACTGTAGCATGCCCACTAAGGCTTCAGGAGTTGCAGGCACCCACCCCTAGATGCTACCACAGGGCCCGGAGCCCAAAAGTGCTCGCCCTGACTCCTGCACCTGCCTCTCTGTATGCTCCCCAACCCATAAGGAGTTTGCGCATGCAGCACCTGAACAGACAAGACACACCTCTGTCGCATGTCCTGTGAGGGGGATTAGGGAACTCTCCCATTTCATTGGCTATTACACATGAAAAACTATAGGTAGAAATGATGTCTAGAATACTATTGTTTCTCTTTGAGGAAGACTTTAAGTTGCTTTTGCTGTATGCCCAGTGCCTAGATGCAGGAGAAATACAGGATTCACTCTCATTATTCCATGGCTTCAGATTTTGGGGGTTCACTCGGGTAACTCAAACATGGGATGCAGTCTCAGTGAAGGCTGTTTTCCTTTCATTTTACCTAAGATACGAATGGTTTGCCAAGACTGCCACCCTAACAAAGTCTAGACTCAAACTTTGGTCCTCTTTGTCCTGAGAGGCTCTCAGAAGAGCTGCTAAATCCTTGTGGATCAGTAAATGCCCTGTAGGCAAAAATGGTCTCAAAGACTGGACTCAAACCTCTCTCAGATATTCACTCTGAAATTTTACACTACCTCATGAGCCATTTGCTACATTTAGAAAGATGTTTGTAAATGTTATCCAAAATCTCTAAATGGTCTTTGTCAGGAGAGTGGGTAAATGTTCTATACTTTCAGTCTGCATGATGCTTTGCCAACTTAGACTCTGAAGACTCACTTGGATGGTTAATATGTAGTGATAAATAAATTGAACTTTCATTAGTAACCTAATCTTGTAAAATAACATTAATATCATACCATTAGAATGGGCTACTTGGAAAAATGTAAAACAACCTTTGAGTTTTCTTGAGGTAAATTTGAAAGAAGCTAGCCAGTTGGAATTTGTGTAGGAAACTATCAGGAAGCTAAAATAGAAAGATTCAGTAACCAAGAGAATCTGGTTTGTATTTGAATGAAATACCAATAAACACAAATGAAAGATTAAAAATGTTTTGTTAGAAAATCAGGTAGCCCAGCACAAAATAAGGATGCCCTCTCCGGCCACTCCTATCAACACAGTATTGGAAGTTCTGGCAACGGGGAATCAGGCAAGAGAAAGAAATAAAGCATATTCCAATAGGAAGTGAGCAAGTCAAATTGTCTCTGTTTGCAGGTGACATGATTGCGTATTTAGAAAACTCCATCATCTCGGCCCAAAATCTTCTTAAGCTGATAAGCAACTTCAGCAAAGTCTCAGGATACAAAAATTAATGCACAAAAATCATAAGCATTCCTATACACCAATAATAGACAAACAAATCATGAGTAAACTTCCATTCACAATTGCTACAAAGAGAATAAAATAGCTAGGAATACAACTTACAAGGGATGTGAAGGACCTCTTCACGGCGAACTACAAACCACTGCTCAAGGAAATGAGAGGACACAAACAAATGAAAAAACATTCCATGCACATGGATAGGAAGAATCGATATCGTGAAAATGGCCATAGTGCCCAAAGTAATTTATAGATTCAATGCTATCCCCGTCAAGCTACCATTGACTTTCTTCACAGAATTAGAAAAAAACTTTAAATTTCATACAGAACCAAAAAAGAGCCCATATAGCCAAGACAATCCTAAGCAAAAGGAACAAAGCTGGAGACATCATGCTACCTGACTTTAAACTATACTACAAGGCTACAGTAACCAAAACAGCATGGTATCGGTACCAAAACAGATCAATGGAACAGAACAGAGGCCTCAGAAATAATGCCACATATCTACAACCATCTGATCTTTGACAAATCTGACAAAAACCAACAACAGGGAAAGGATTCCCTATTTAATAAATGGTTTCGGGAAAACTGGCTAGCCATATGAAGAAAACTGAAATTGGACTCCTTCCTTACACCTTATATAAAAATTAACTCAAGAGGAATTAAAGACTTAAACGTAAGACCTAAAACTATAAAAACCTGAGAAGAAAACCTAGAAAATACCACTCAGCATATAGGCATGGGCAAAGACTTCATGACTTAAACACCAAAAGGAATGGCAACAAAAGCCAAAATAGACAAATAGGATCTAATTAAACTAAAGAGCTTCTGCACAGCAAAAACAAAACAAAACAAAACAAAACCACTATCATCAGAGTGAACACGCAACCTACAGAATAGGAGAAAATTTTTGAAATCTATACATCTGACAAAGGGCTAATATCCAGAATATACAAAGAACTTAAACAAATTTACAAGAAAAAAATAACCCCATCAAAAATCAAGCAAAGGATATGAACAGATACTTCTCAAAAGAAGACATTTATGTGGCCAAGAAACATGAAAAAAAGCTCACTATCACTGGGCATCAGAGAAATGTCAATCAAAACCACAGTGAGATACCATCTCATGCCAGTTAGAATGGCAATCATTAAAAAGTCAGGAAACAACAGATGCTGGAAAGAATGTGGGGAAATATGAATGCTTTTATACTGTTGGTGCGAGTGTGGTGATTCCTCAAGGATCTAGAACCAGAAATGCCATTTGACCCAGCAATCCCATTACTAGGTATATACCCAAAGGATTACAAATCATTCTACTATAAAGACACACGCACATGTACATTTATTGTGGTGCTACTCACAATAGCAAAGACTTGGAACCAACTCAAATGGCCATAAATGATAGCCTGGATAAAGAAAATGTGGTACACATACACCATGGAATATTATGCAGCCATAAAAAAGGATGAGCTCATGTCCTTTGCAGGAACATAAATGAGGCTGGAAACCATCATTCTCAGCAAAGTACACAGGAACAGAAAACCAAACACGTCATGTTCTCACTCACAAGTGGGAGCTGAACAATGAGAACACATGGACACAAGGAGGAGAACATCACACACCAGGGCCTGTTGAAGGGTGGGGGGCCAGGGAAGGGAGAGTATTAGGAGAAATACCTAATGTAGATGACAGGTTGATGGGTACAGCAAACCACCATGGCACGTGTATACCTATGTAACAAACCTGCACGTTCTGCACCTGTATCCCAGAACTTAAAATATAATAATAATAATAAAATCAGGTAGCCAAAAAATTTAAAAATAGAAAGAAAAAAGAAAACTTTCAAAGAAAACTTCATTCACTCTTACATTAAGCGCAAAGCATTCGTTTCAGGTAGGAATGCATTAAAAGTGTTGGTAGTAATAATGGGGCAGGAGGCAGGAAAATGCTTGGTTGAAGAGGGTGGGGTCCCTGGTGAGTGCTCCACCCTCAAGCCTGGGCCTGCTGCCCAAAGTGAGAACCATCCCTGTTTTCCCACCCAAATGTTGCCTTTTGGCCTGCCCTACCCCAATCCTGTGCCATAAGAACCCCAAGCCCCAGACTCAGCAGACACACACACACAGAAGAGAGAAGTGTCTGAACGTCAGGAGAAGAAGGAGCTGGACATCGCAGACTGTGGTCAGAGAGGAGTTTGGCTAAGGATGGCTAGATTCCAGGGGAAGATTATCTTCCTGCTCTATCCCCTTTCAAGCTCCCCTTCCTGCTGAGATCCACTCCTACCCCTCAATAAAGTTCTCCACATTCACCACCCTTCAATTTGTTCACGTGACCTAATTCTTTCTGGACACCAGACAAGAACTCGGGTACCAAGAGGGCAGGGTGTAAAAGGCTGTCACCCTGACCCTCCACTGAGCTGGTTAACACTTAGCCATCCAGAGAGAGCAAATGCTAAAAGAGCACTGATTGTAACAAATGCTCTCTGGGGCTCAGGGGTCGCAGACACCCTCTCCCTGACAGCAGAGCTAAGAGCATTGTAACATGTTTGGAGGCTGCCATGGGGCCTGCAGAGAGTCTGCTTCCTCCAGAGAGGAGTGACTAGCCAGTTCCAGTGTTGGTTTACCCCAGTTCCTGCATTCATCTGTTAGTGTGCTCCCTTCTGTAAGGAATTCAGCTTGGCAGTAAATAAGCCACCCCCTTTGCAAGTCCGGTGAAGGAATCAAGGAACCTCTCCTGTCTCAGTAGCAGAAACTTTTTTGTCATCTGACTAACTCATAGTCATATTCCTTCTCCTCCACTCCATCTCTCAACTTATTCTATTAGAACATGGATTTGTTCAGCTAGCAAATCAAGATACCCTGGTCTCCAGAAAAGCAGAATCCTGTGAAAATCCCAGAGGCTTAATAATAATTAATCTAAAACATTTATGATAAACCTATTCTATGATACTTTCTGGATCTCTTTTGAGGTCAGTTCTGGCTAATGATATATCAGCGGGCTTTTGTGGAAATTTTGCTTTCCTTATTAAAAGAAACACACACAAAACAGAAAGAGATAACACTATTTCTTCTTCCTTTTTTCAGAGGCAGACTCAAGAAGGACATTCAGATAAAAACCACTGCAGTCATTTTTTGACCATGAAGTAACAATACGATGAAAAGCCAACACACTAATAATGGTAGAGCAGAAACTAACTTGCTCAATAAACCTTGAGATTACCTACTTCCTGATTTGTTTTTAGATAAAAATAAATGTCCTTATATTTTAAGTTGCTAATAGTTGGATTTCCTATGATTTGATGTTGAAAACACCCATAAGTAATCCGTTCACTAAATATACTTATATGGCAGTGTTTTGACCCAAGTTTCACTGGAGACAATGCTTGAAATTTACATCACTTACCATAATACAAGAGTCCTGTAGTTCAAGGTCAAAGTCAGTGAAGTTCAAGAGAACACGGTGATTTCTGTCAACCCGAATGACCCAAGAACAGTCTGTGTTGCTCCTATAAGGACTGGGGTAATTTGGAGAATGAATCTCTCCACTGGGTGCCTGGAAAACCCCACCACAACCTGGAAGTGGGAAACACAATTATTTCATGAAAGGAATATGGATGCATTAAAATAATCCATTACCTGGTAGTACGGATCAATGTATTACTTTGCTTGACTATTAGTTTTAGTTCGTCTATGCTAAAAACGCTGAGGAACTTGATATCCACATTAAATCATTTATCTCAACAGAATAAGAAGGGATGACATGGATGATTCTAAGAAAATACTTCAAACACTTAAAATACAGATGCCAAAAGTTATTTTTAAAAATAATTAAAAGGAAATGCAAATGAAATTGCGTTTTCACAAAGCCATGGAACACTGCTTTTTCATTATCCTCTAAAAATATAGCATACTGGAAGAATAACATGTTTACTTTCAAGAATTCTGATAATCTAGTAGTGTGTGCATTTAAAAATAATTTAATATCTACTCTTTAAAAATTTAGTATTCTGGATATAGTACAGTTACTTAGGTTTTAAAAAATTCCTATGCTGTTATCAAATACCTGTTTGTACGATGTCTTCTCTATGACCAATCATTTCTTGAATTTATGATAATATAAACTAATAATAGAAAAATGTGGTGTTTTCTTTTGAGACAGAGTCTCACTCTTTCGCCCAGGCTGGAGTGCAATGGTGCGCTCTTGGCTCACTGCAACCTCCACCTCCCAGGTTCAAGCAATTCTCCTCTCTCAGCCTCCCAAGTAGCTGGGATTACAGGTGTGCACCACCACACCTGGCTAATTTTTGTATTTTTTTAAGTAGAGATCGGGTTTCACCACATTGGTCAGGCTGGTCTCAAACCCCTGACCTCATGATCCACCCACCTCAGCTGCCCAAAGTGCTCGGATTACAGGCGTGAGCCACCACGCCAAGCTTGTCACTGTTTTCTAATAATGGAATGATAATCTAAACACTGTGTGTGTGTGTGTGTGTGTGTGTGTGTGTGTGTGTACGTGTGTGTGTGTGAGAGAGAGTGTGTATTTAAATTAACTTTAGGAGAGAGCTCTTAAATAGCTACTTTGTTATGGTAGAGTTGAGAGTTGAAGAAGTGTGGCCATAAGGAAACCTGGGATCACATATGTGCTTTGACATTTTCTTTTCTTTCTTTTCTTTTAATTTTTTTTTGAGACAGAATCTTGCTCTGTCACCAAGCTGGAGTGCAGTGGCATGATCTCGGCTCACTGCAACCTCCTCCAGGGTTCAAGCAATTCCTCTATCTCAAACTCCTGAGTAGCTGGGACTGCAGGCATGTGCCACCACCACCCCCAGCTAGTTTTTGTATTTTAGCAGAGATGGGATTTCACCATGTTGGCCAGGATGGTCTCAATTTCTGACCTTGTGATCCATCCACCACTGCCTCCCAAAGTGCTGGGATTACAGGCATGAGCCACCACGCACAACCAACATCTTCTAGCTGTTGAACTTTCAGCAAGTCACTAACCTTTCTAAGCTTCAGTGTCCTCATTAATGAGGATATGAAGTGGACTTCCCTCATAGGGTAGTTGTAAGGACTAAAGGAAATAATCCTCATAAAATAGTTAGAAAAGTGGCTGGTACACAGTAAGCATTTTGCAAATGTGGCTATCACTAGTAGTTGAATATGCTAACATCTGTTAAAATATTTCATGCCATAGTTTGTTACTATACTTTAAAAATACACAACAGGCAATTTATTTAGACTTCCTAAAATCTTGGGCAGAAAGTCACTATGTAGCATACAGTAATTCCTTGGGATTCACCAATTTAATGTTTGCAAGTTTGCTATTTGCCAAGAATCCAAAGGTCTGTACTGTGGCATGAGATATAGAGGCTGGTTCAGAGGTACAAGCCGCTGGAGAGTATGTCTGGCCTATCACCGTAGTTCCTCTCTTACCACAGACTTACACACTTACATTCTTGGTTTCACATACATGGTGACCCTTAGGAGGTTAAACTATCACGTTTCTTAGGGAAGAGTATATGTCAGGTCTTAGTAGACTTCCCGTTGGGAAGTCACTAAGTTATCCATCAGGGTGTAGCTTTCATACATTTTCCCAAACATTTCATGAAATTTAACGAGGGCTCCGCCCAAGTACTTTAGGATGCCTCCTTTTTTCACTCACCTCCAGGGACTGCTTGCCAGGAAGCATTGAAGCCTCTCCCATTTATAGATAAGTCAGTCTTGAATCGAATCGCTAGCTCATTTCCAGTGCTGGAGATTTGCATGGGGTTCTCAGGTGATCTCTGGGTACACAATTGGGCTATTCTGGGAGAGTGGAAATCAGGGCCTCCATAGACCTAACATGGAATGTAGGAAAAAAGACTTAAAAAGATATTTTAAGCAATGTCACGCCCTTCCCCTGCCTCATCTTAACCCCTGGCTCCTTGGGTTCTATGACAGAGATTGAAATCTCAGCCTCCCTGGGTGTGGATGCACTGATGCCGTATAAACTTGAGCTGAGTTTTCAGAGGCACTCCCTCTGCCTTAGGAACACACAAGTTCAATCACCCATGAAATGCCTGCTTGTTTCATCAGCCAGGATTGCAGAGGAGGATGGTGTAGATTATTCCAGAATCTTTCCTATCTCCTCTTTTTATTACATGTCTTCATGGGATTTCCTGCTTTCTCTAACAGAAACATGGCAGATCATACAGTATTAAGTCTGGTTTTCTGAATTTTGGGGGACATTTAAAAAAAGAAGAAACGTCTGATTTTCTAACTCTTACAGGCACATATGATTAGTCTTAGCATAAAGCCATTGTGTTATGAAAGTTGAGTTTACTGAAGGCTACCAATATCTCAGTTATATTTTTAGGAATTTCCACCTACCCTGCAAACTGAATGTATTCTAAAATCACACATAGACTATAATGTGTATGCTTCTTCAGGAGTGGAAATACCAGCTCTCTGGGTGTGTTTTGGAGCCTAAGGAAGGGGATGCTATGCACCTTCCCTGTGCCTGCTTCCAGCACACCCACGCCCAGAAACCTGACCAAGTGCACCCCACGTTTCTGCTCAAGGATTGTCCTAGACTCTGCCTTAGTCTCTAGATGGCTCCTTCTGATACAGACAGGAGACAGGGAAATACCAGGTAGAAGAGGGCAGTTGCCTGGCAAAGGCCCCACCCCCAAGCCTGGAAATCCATGACCCTGAATGGGGACAGGCACTCCTGTTTTCATGCACAAATGTCACCTTTTGGCCTGCCATGTGCCCATATCCTGTACCCATATAAACCTCCAACCCCAGGCTCCATGAGCAGAGGAGCAGAAGAACAGAAGAGCAAAGGAGAAGAACCAGAGAGAAGGAGCAAATAAACATTGAGAGGAGCTTGGCTGGTGACACTCGGATAGGAGATCATCCATGGGACAGACAAACTTCAGGCGGAAGATCATCTTCCCACTCCATTCCCTTTCCAGCTCCCCATCCATCCCACTGACAGCTACATCTATCACCCAATAAAATCCCGACATTCACCATCCTTCAAGTCCATGTGTGACCTGAGTCTTTCTGGATGCTGGACAAGATCCCAGGTACCAAGAGGCACTGAGCTGGTTAACACTTAAGCCGTCTGTGGAAGGCAGAGCTAAAAGAACACGGTAGCATGCCCATGGGGGCTTTGAGAGTCACAGGCACCCACTGCTAAACCCTACCATGGAGAGCATCTTGCCTGGGTTCCTGCATCTGCCAGTCTGCATGCTCCCCCCCGCATAAGGCATTTGAGGGCATCACAGCTGAACAGATGAGCCACACCCCTGTCACATATCCTGCGGGGTGAGTGATCAGGGAACTTTCTCATTTCACTTCCAGATCTATCACACATGACTTCAGACCACCTAGGCTCCTCCAAATCTGCCAAACTGTCTGTCTGACTGGAATCCAATACCCCAGTGACATAGTCCTCTGGAAAGGGTTCTCTTTGGCTCGCACAGGGCATCTTGCAGGCAAGGATAGCCCAGGCCAGGCCTCCAGGAGGCCTCACAGACAGGTTTCTCAGTCTCCTCTGGGTCCTGCTTATCTCCTGTGTATGTGTGTGGAACTGGGAAGGGTGGCAAAGGGACGATGAAAATCAAATAGAAGATCCTGACACCTCATCTTCAGGTCTTTCCAAACTTCAATTTGTAAAAGAAAGACCATCTTTGAAGATGGTTTTCAGGGACACTGGTATCTAGGACCTTCACAACTGCAGCCTTAGCCCTCATGTACAGGCATTCAGGGCCACAGCCAGGAAGGCAGCTCTCAGGGGATCTGGGGACAACGCCCTCCCACCCTCCCTCTGTGCCTTTCCTCCACCTCGGGACACCCTGCCCCCATTCCTCAGCTCCCCCGGCCCTTGCCCACCCTCAGGGCCCACTGCTGACTGATAGGAAAATCACTCAAGTGTTCTCTGGGGAGAGGGACTGAGAACAAGGAGCCTGCTTTGGGGAGGAGTGTGTGATTTGAATGTATAATGATTTCTTTGTCTGATTAATTCCCCCCAGCCATCCGGGAAAGGCCAAAATGAATGAAACTGCTGTTTCACAGAGGGCTGAGCACAGGAACAGTAATTGCAAAGGAATGAAGCAGACCAACTGCTTCAGGCGTATTTTTATTAGGAGGAGCTGATGTTTGTGCACTCCTCCCAAGTCCGTCCAAAGCAGGACTTTAGGAAGAGCCCTGTGTGGCCCCTGGCAAGTACACATATGCAAATGACAAAGCAAACTTGCTTGGTGTGCAGAGCTAGCTTTCTTTCACATTTTCAAGATCTCCCTACCCCCTTGGCTAGGGCACAGTCCTCAGAGCATGAAACTGACAGCATGTGCTCCCAATCACCCAAGCCCAATCAATAGCACATATTTGGAGAGATCATTGAGCACGAGGGTTAAGTTCTAACAAAGAAAACTCGCACGTCAGCAAAATATTCTTTGTTTTTTCTGCTCATACATCCCCTTGAGATCACAAACATAATGGGTATGATGTTGGCTGGACCTAGAAGCCTGTAGAAGAATAAACACTTCCATTTTGGACATTATTTGCTTCCCTTCTTGCAAGGCTGAGCTCACAAAAGCTCATCGCAGAGAGGCCAGACCAAGCTAACTGTCCACACCAAGCAATTGTCTTCATTTACTGCTCCAAGGAGTAGATTTCCTTTTCTGCCTCTTGCCAGTTCAGAATCTCTCTAAAGAGCTTTTAAAGAGATTAAAGTAAAATAAGGGGGAGTGTTTCCATGACTGAAACAATGGTCCTTCTGGCTTCCACAAATAAAACCGATAGTTAGTGCATGACTCTTTAAAAGAAAGAAAAGATGGAAAAAATTTCAGGGCATGGTTCATTTGACTACAGCATATGACTAAACTGTGGGGGCAAAAGAAGTGGTCTGATGATCAGAGATTTAAAAATGTGCTTTAGGGAATGCTCAGGATGGAGAACATTTCCAAGCCTATGGTTTTAATCTGTTTTGAACTTTTCTTTCTGCCCTGTTAGCTCCATTTATTGTTGCAATCAAGTCAGCATTCCCGAGGTTATGAGTAACCAAAACAGCTGCTGCTTTTTGCAATGGGCCACTTTCTGGACACTGATTTTTGAGAGGGAAAACGGTTCCTGAATAAATTTTGTGAAACCCAGATAAGCCCAATATTTACTAGTGGTAAGGCCCCACTTGACTACACTCAGGTGCAGGCTGAGAAAGTCAGCAAAGTTTTGAGATCGCATGTCCCCCATGGGTAACAGGTTTCAAACCCACCACTAACATGCTATCAGCAGCTAGGGAGGGAGGAAAAAACCATTTCACTGCCATTAGCCCAAATTTATTACAGCATTTTCCAAATGAGTTGAGCATTTGCAGAAAAGCAAAACAAGGCTTTTGAATAAAATGTCAGAGGGTCGCTCATTTCAAGTTTCAGAAAAAAAACTTTCCCCAAATATTTAAGGGCCTCAAATTAGTCCCCCAAATCCTGCTTTTGGTGGAACATGGGAGGCCACTGCTTACCATAAGTGGTGCTATGCCAGCTTATCATAATAAAAATAAGCTCCAAGCAGACTGTGCATCTTATCACAGCCATTTCTGTGAGGCATAGGGCTCTCCTTGGAAGCTACTTCTGCCTGGAGTCCCTGATTTTATCCCTCAGGCCCCAGGCCTGCTTGCAGGGAACAGCCCCTGTCTCTACTTTTTCCTGTAATGGGTGTGACAAAACCCGAAACACAATGAGCCCATTTACATTTTGCCAAGTGGGCAACAATCACATGCACTTTGGAGTATAAAAATAAAGGGTTTGGAACATTGCACATAGCTGTGGAAGATCTGCTGCCAGCCCTTTGTAAGTGATAAGGGGTTTTATGCAACCAAGCAATATCCTTGCTGGCGAGCGAGGCCATCTGAACATTCCGCATGTGGACACTAGTCCTCCTTCGAGCTGTGAGTGTGAATTTCAGGAGGCACCTTGTTTCTCCTCTGAGATAGAGTCATGACTTGGCAGTAGTCCCTCCATGAAGACTTATCAGTTCTGATTTCATTTGCTTTAGCTCTATCATCAGACAATAGAAGTTTATTATTAGTAAACTACTGTAGGGCTACAGTAAATAAAATAGGAGATAGAAATGGTAAGTCTTTTAGAGCTACTAAAAGTAAATCGTAGCGACTCTCACTGAGGGGGTGACTTTAGAACTCCATTTCTTTTCAAGATAAGAACTTGTTTTATAATTAAAGTTTTTGTTAAAGTTTTCTGTCAAGTCCATACTACTCATATTGACCCCTTGCACCCTGCATCCATCTGCAGTCTCAGGGTTTACTGGAGTGTCGAGCAGTGATCGGCTTCAGTTATTAGCTCTTCCACTCCCCTTCCATGTAGTCATGGAAAAGACCATTAATCTTTCTGACCCTTGGCTGTGACCACTATAAAATGGGAATACAATTCCCCTCTTATTTCATGGAATGATTTAATGTTTAAATGAGAACATGGAGGTAAAAATTCCTTTGTAAATACCTAAATGTGCATTATTAATGGTGCGTCAATCAGAGATTTTGACGCTTTCATTCATTCCACAAACATTGATTGTTTACTATTTTTCAGGTACTCTGTGGAGCTGAGAATGTAGCAGTAAAACAAAGCAAACAAACATCTAGCCTTATGGAATTTAGGTTCTACTGGATATAGAATCCCTGTCATGCTGTGTCACAGCAGTCCATAGAGCTGAGGTGATAGGATTTTATGTGTATTCGGAAGACATTAAAGTTTGCGGACAGGTCAAAGTTCAAAGTTCTAAACTTTATATATACACACATACACATATATGCATATGTATATATACATATGTATTATATATATGCAAACATGTAGCATATTACATAATTATGTAGTATATTATATACTTACATTATAATCTATTATACTTATTGTAATTATTAATTATTATAATTTATAATGTCAGTATACAATATGCTATATAATTATGTAATATATTACATATATTTGGGACATCTATATACGTTATACAATTATATAAGAATATTACATAAATAATATAATTATAGTATGTTATTTAATTATAACAAATTACATTTATATAATGTCATAAACTATAACAAAATATTTTTAAAATATATTAAAATACACACACAGATGCACGCACACACACACACATATATTCTAATGACTAGTTTCCTGCAATTAAAAATTTATTATAATAAACTTTTGGGCCCAAGATTCTCAAAGACTATTTTAATGATCCAAGACACACCTTTTGCAGTAGTGCTGGAAAAGTTTTCATCTTCCAATGCCTCCTGCTACCTTGGTGGCCATTGTTTCACAAAAGCCCTCTGCGGCGATGGCCCTGGCCCCTTGAAGAGCAGTGGCCTCTGGCAGGCCGTCCCTATGCTGGTCAGTGTCCATTCTCCGTGCTCCGCCACAAGAATGCACTTTCTGAGGGGGCTTCCTCAGGCTGCAAGGGTGAGGTGTTGGCCATCCCAAGCGCAATCCTTACCAATGGGAACCAGAGTTGGGGGACCAGCGCCTCTGCTGCTGCCCTTCAGAGAGTCCCAGCAGATGGAGCCCAAGTTGCCCCCAGGGGCTCCCTCTGCTGGCTCCCCCTCCTCCTTTCCTTCACTCACTCTGTCCCAGCTCCTGCTTCATGGCATCACCTCCTAACTCAGCTGTAGCCAAGGCCCTCAGGCATTGCTTCAGAGAAACCTGAACTACACATTAACCCCATGTCTACCAAATCATCACCAAAGGGCTGATGCTCATTAAAATGTCTAAGAATAGAACTCTGCTGACTACTGGAAAGAATTTCAAATCTTGGCAGAGTGATTTCCTGTTCTACCCCAAATTTTGGAATGTGCTGAAAAAACCATCTCACTTCCTACCTCCAAGACATCAAAGTTGCATCTTGCATGATACTCCACGTCGAAGTCATGGATGGTGATATGAACGCTACTCCCGGGGGCCGTCCTAATGTACCAGATACACTCCTTGTTGGGTGGATAGCTGTTGGGGTACCCCGGGCTGCTGAAGGAGCCTGTGGCCCCAGACAGCTCCCCACCACAACCTGTTAAAATAGCAAGGCTCAGTCAGTTCAAAGTGGGCAGCAGTCAGTGGAAGATAATTCGTAAATTCAACTCACCGAAAGGTAATCAAAAATATACAATGCCTAATTTAGGAGAAAACCATTAAGTTATAATAAAGTTATAATATGCAGTTATAAAACAACGAGAAAAATACCATGGCTACAACTTATTAAGTTTATCCTTTCAAAAAAAACATGGATTATATATAATTTGGTACAATAATGCTTGATCCTTTTTCTTACCATATCAAATCTGTGTACTTTTTAAAACAATGTTATTCTAGTCCAGGTGCGATGGCTCATGCCTGTCATCCCAGCACTTTGGGAGGCTGAGGCAGGTGAATCACGGGGTCAGGAAATCGAGACCATCCTGGTTAACCTAGTGAAACACTGTCTCTACTAAAATACAAAAAATTAGCCAGGCATGGTGGTATGTGCCTGTAGTTCCAGCTACTTGGGAGACTGAGGCAGGGGAATTGCTTGATCCCAGAAGCAGAGGTTGCAGTGAGCTGAGATTGTGCCACTGCACTCCAACCTGGCAACAGAGAAAGACTCTGTCACAAAAAAAAAAAAAAAAGATCATTCTAATTTCAGATTTTCTTTATTATAATAAGGTAAGAATTAAATAACACAGTAGGAAGTACAAGGGACTGTGTGAACCATGGTCATGAACTTCACCTTCCTGGGTCTTCAGTGTCCTTATACTAATACATTATTTCACAGTCCCATGCAGATCTAAGAACTAGAATTTTAAGTGCTAAAAATCCTTAGCTTTGTACCAGAGACTGCAGGAAATAAACAAGTAAATCCTACAGGTCCTAACTCAGGAAACTTACATTTAAAAAAATACAATGAATATATAAAAGTACAACCAAAGAAAAAGACAATAGCCTGTGTTTATGAATGTTTGCATGTCATGCCTTAGAAGGCGATTCAGGCAGACCATGACAATAAATAATCAAATGTTGTAGCCTGTGGCACACAGGAGAGTAATGCTGCCTTTCACTGAGTGCTCATGTGGGCTTTCCATGTGTTTTTTGTTTCAATGCTCATAATGATCACATGAGGTAGGTACTGTTAGGATCCATTTCTTAAATGAGCAAATCAGTGCAAACAGAGGTAGAGGGGATTTCCCAAGGTTAACTGACACTAGGACACAACGGAGGTGATCTGGTTGTATCCTAGTACTTCATTACTATACTCCACAGGCTCTCACATAGTTTGCAGGAATTCAGACAGAGATTTCAGTATGGAGAGGAAGAGAAAACTTTGCAGGAGAGGTAAAATTTGAGGAAGCCTTATGAGAGACAAAATTAGAAAAGAGATTAAAATCATCTTGTTTTCCAACGACAATTTTTGGTGATTAGCAAAATGTTTTTGCTCTGTCAACATTTCTAGGCCTCTTTTTGTGTTTTTTTGGAATATTCTTTATTGGTTGGTAAATTCTTTCAATTACCTTCTCTTATTCTTTGTCAGGCCTTTTCACGTTTAAAAACAACAGTGCCTCCTTACTCCATTATGAGTATATGCATTTTTCACATGAATGACATTAAATTACCGTGACTGCAAAAGTAAAACACTAAGTCTGAGATCTTGTCTATCCACTCTATGCAAATTCCTCCTGTACAGTGAGCTAGAAGAAAAGCTTTTGAAAGTTAAGAATTTTAAAAAAAAAATTCTCCCTACAGAATTCCCCACTCCACTGAGAAGCACTGAGAATTCTAAGAATCTTGATTCGGTAAAGAAATCTGACTAGCTCAAAGCACTACCATCTTCTCGACTTCTCAGTCTCCATGCACTGGAAAACCTCTATGTTTTCAGACTTTAAATATATTGCACAGAGTAATATCTTCCCTGTGTCCTATAAAGTTTCCACTTATATTTCTAAAACCTACAAAAAAAAACTGTTTAAAATTAGATGTGCTGATGCTGCTTACAGACTATGGTGAATTCTAGAAAAACACAAGTACCATAAAAAATGAGAAAACATTTGACCTACTACAACAACATATGGCAAATATTACCAAAGTCAAAATCACCACAGATTGTCCATATCTCCTGTACCACGGCACAGCCCCAGGGAGCACCATTCACAGGACATTCTATATCATGATGCTTCCTGAGTGCTGCAACACTGTGGCTCATGTAAATTGTGATAAGATGCACCACCTTTTACTGAAATACACTGTAGGTTAGCAAAGCCTATTACTCCAATTTTTTTCTCTACTTGAATTTTCAGCTCAGATGGTTCTTTATATCAGTGGTATCAAATAAATTATCCAGTGGAAAAAATCTCGAAGAAAATAACTTTATGGGCACATGATATAAAAGATAAGAAGGAAATGAAAGCTTAGATAGCTCATTTCTGCATTTTTATTTAGTGTTAGTTCATCAGCCAATCTGATTCCATTTTTTTAAATCATAGTTGATTCATCTAAAACTCTGTGTAATATTTTTCCATTGTCATTTCCAATTGTTTTAGGTTTCCTTGTGAATTCCTTTGCAAATAACAGGATACTAATATCCTTCAATTAGTCACTGTAAACTGGAATGGTAATATCAGATTCTTGGCATTCGGTAGTTTTAATGTTTGAAATAATACAGTACAGTTATATGGACCCACAGTGTCTTTTTGCCTGATATTTGAACAAATAATAAACAAGGTTTGTTTAATAAACAAAGCAAATTTTTATTTTTAGGTATATCTTGTTATATTCTCATTAATAGCACATGTGTGGATTTTTTTTAAAGAGAAATTTCCTTCCTTCCCTCTTTCCCTCCTTCCTTCCTTCCTTCCTTCTTTTCTCTCTCTTTCTTTTTTTTTTTTAGAGATAGGGTTTCACCATGTTGGTCAGGCTGGTCTCGAACTCCTGACCTTAGGTGATCTACCCACCTTGGCCTCCCAAAGTGCTAGGATTACAGGTGTGAGCCACTGTGCCTGGCCAAGAAATTTCAATTTTATAAGTGATAGTCTGTCAGGAAAAATATTGCACGGTTATGAGAAAGAGAGAAAGAAACTGTTAGGGCTTGAAAACTCTGAAGTTTTTTTTCTCCATGCTGTCACTACCTCTGAGGTTTAACATATCAAAAGGTAACATTTGATTTAAAAGTTGATAGCAAATGCAAAATATAATAGATTAATTTACTGGTACTTTTTGGTCAAAATTGTAAAGTATTAGAAGTTAAATTTAATTCTGATAATTATGGTAGAAACTTAACTCTCTTTGTATTTCTAAAATTTGAATGAGATAAAATAGCTTCCCAATTCCATTTATTTATTCATTCATTCACTCATAAGTGTTTATTGAGCATCTGCCCACAATGCAAGCAGTGCTAGAGAAGCCAAGTTTATTGAATATCTCTGGAAAAAAAGAAAGATATTTATAGACATAAAAAGTGCTGTTACCCACGTCTTCTTGCAAATTATTAAACCCTTTTTGCTTTTCCTTCAGTTTATAAAGAGTAATTTCAACAAGTTTTGATTAGAAGAAAACAATCTAAGTTCTATTCTACCTTTTACATGTTAATCGCTGGTAAATTACAAATAAGAATAAATAACTCATCATGCCATTCCTAGTCATATTTGTGACTCTGGATGCATGACAAAGGGATCACAGGCAGGGATGGGAAAAGAGATGGAGAACACACAAGTCTGGAGATGAAAGAAGTACATCAATCAATAGCCGTTAGGAAATAACACAGGCAGGGATGTTCAGACCACCAACGTCCTTGCCATCATCCAGTTACCTGTCTGATTGAATGAACAATAAAATGTAAAAGAAACAGAATTTTTAAAACTGGACATTCGCAATCTAAAATAGATGACAATGATTTAGAAAAGCCTGTCAAAGTCTACATAAAGAAGATAACTTAAAAGATGAAAATACCATTCGTGTGTGGTAGTTCATGCCTATAATCCCAGCAGTTTGGGAGGCTGAGGCCGGCGGATCACCTGAGGTCAGGAATTAGAGACCAGCCTGTCTAACATGGTGAAACACCATTTCTTCTAAAAATGCAAAATTTAGCCTGGTGTGGTGGTGCGTGCCTGTAATTCCAGCTACTAGGGAGGCTGAGGCAGGAGAACTGCTTGAACCCAGGAGGTGGAAGTTGCGATGAGCCAAGATCGAGCCACTGCACTCCAGCCTGGAAGACAGACTGAGATTTCATCTCAAAAATAAAAAGATGAAAATATCAACAAGGAAGAGAACAGTGACATGAAGAATAAAGAGTTTTGAGAGAAATAGACACAATGGCTCTTTGCTACTTTAGTAAGAGAAAGTTTTCATGGAGTAGACATGATTTTAGAAGTGCTTAATTGGCATGTTAGATTGCAAAGCTTTTGGAAACGTTATAGTGTAACAGAGGAAGCGTGGGCCGTGGCTTCAGACAAATGAGTTCCAAAGTGGTTGGGATAGTTCTTGGAGAAGTAATCTAACCTTCCCAATCTTCAGTTCTTTCATCTATAGCCATATGACTCTCTACTAAAAATGCAAAAACTAGCCGAGCGTGGTGGTGTGCAGGTATAAGCCCCATACCTGGCCCGGTTTTGTATCTTAACAAGACTTTATCCCCAGATACAAGACAAAGACTTGGAGCTAGAAGAGTTACTGGCTAAAAAGCCATCATGAATGGTTAGAGAGGAGGTAAGAAATTGGTTGTTCATTAAGCTGCACAAAATTTTTTAAAAAGACAATCCATATTTGTATGGTAGTCCAGTTCTCAAAGTGCTTTTATTTTATTTGAATTATTTTTATTCGAAATGTATTCTTTTACTTGACATTAACCATGACAACATGAGGCAGGCAACAATGATAATGTCAGGCCCATTGCAGCAGGTGAGCAAAGTGAGGTTCAAGAAAGCTGTGGAACTTATATCACTTAGTGAATGGCAGATGTGGGTGCAGAACCCTATTCGGACACCAACCCTCCCCCTCCCTGGCCTCCACTTTTGTGTTTTCTCTCCCCTATGCCTTGCCGAGAACTTCAGATCAAAGGCACTGAACTAACAATGTTGAATACTGTCCTCATTACTGTCCTGTCCTTCCACTGAAGACAGTCACCATAGCAACCTGGAAAATGTAAACAAAGCAAAAATCTTTTAATTGACTTTGAGGCAAAATCTAACAGAATACATCATTAGACATCAGCTGAACTGGAATAAAATAATGCCCTGAAGAGAATCCTACGTTTTTCAGTTTTAAAGAGTTAATTGTTATAAACGTTTTAGTACTGGTGACTGATCATCTGTTTGACTTGATTTTCCTCCAGACTCCAGGTCATCAGCTGAAAGGAAGTGCTTGCTTTATCTGCAGGAAGCACATTGATCTGCTGAACTCATAACAACCAAGAGTTACCAGCTGTGGCTAAACCCGCTTACTTGTATAGATAATGTAAAATACTTTCATAAAAACACTGTACTAATATTGTTTTGGTTTTTGTCCAAAACAAGCCATGAGTTATAAAATTCCAGCACTGAAACATTTAATAATAATCTCCTATGTAGGTACTATCTTTAAGTTCATATCTGTGTGTTTTTAATAAGAGCTTTAATAAAAGCAAACCAGCAATGGAACAGCTAAATGGAATCTGAGGCACAAAATTTAAAAAGTAAATGCTGCATTGCTCTGTGACTGCACAAATCCAGTCACTGCTTTGTACCTGGCATTTTCCAGAAACTATATGCCATAAACTGATGGCATGAGGAGGAATGACAGCTTGAAATGGACATGGCTAAAATCCAAGGAGGATGGGAGAAAAGGAAGAGAGAAGGGACCCAACACGGACACCCTCACACCCTTATCCTTTCATTCCTAAAGAAAATGCCTGATAAATCAGCAGTTGCTGTTAAAACAAAGCCAAAAGCCAAGGCACAGTAAAAGAGAATGAAATTTTAAACATAATTAATGATGGTGTTAACATACTTCATTAAAATGGTCAATTAATATTTTAATAGTTTTTCTATAACTTAAAAATAAAAACCCTTTTTGTTTTATAAGACCTTGAGATGTGCCTACCAGTGAGGCTGGTTTGCCTTCATTGTGTAAAAAGGTAGCTTGTGGGCCAGGCAGGGTGGCTCATGCCTGTAATCCCAGCATCTTGGGAGGCCGAGGTGGGTGGATCACAAGGTCAAGAGATCGAGACCATCCTGGCCAACATGGTGAAACTTTGTCTCTACTAAAAACACAAAAAATTAGCTAGGCATAGTGACGCGTGCCTAGTCCCAGCTACTCAGGAGCCCGAGGCAGGAGAATTGCTTGAACACGGGAGGCAGAATTTGCAGTGAGCCGAGATCATGACACTGTACTCCAGCCTGGTAACAGAGTGACACTCAATCTCAAAAAAAAAAAAAAAAAAAAAACAAAGGCAGCTTGTGGAGGAAGGGAGAACACAGAGAGAAACTGCCAGCAAGGACTCTTTTGGTAAGGCAGGTGTGATGTGAATTGGTAACTAAGTGCTCGAATCTGGGGAAGGCCCAATCCAAGGAAAGGTGAACTACTTCCTGGAGTGAGCATACAGGCCTCACTTCCGATACATCTATGAAACATAAAATCATGTAAAATGACCAAAGCTGTCCAAAGGTGACTGGCATGTAATGAGAACCACAAAAAGTCAGTAATTCCTCGTTTGATGTTACCAGTTAATCCCCCAACATTTCACAGGTGTATGGCCAAGTGATAGGCATCTGTCTTACTAGGGTCACTAGTCCTCTCTGAACACAAGGCCAAGGGTGGAGCTCCTCAAATTCATAAGGACATGAAGCGTTTGCAGATGAATTTTCTGGGAGATTTGGTGAGTTTACATGTATTCTGTGAGGATAGGGACACAAACTGGAGTGATCACAAGATGAAATCAGAGAAAAATAACAAGTAATATAAAGGCCAAGGAACGTAAAATTTCCCTGAGAAAAAATAAGGATGAAAGAAGACAGTAAAAAGGAAGAAGAGGACAAAACATGGTGATTCCAGGAGAGAAGAGAGTTGTTCCTGTATTAGATTGAATACTATCCCCCCAGACTTATGCCCACCAGGAACCTGTGAATATAGCCTTTTGTGGGGAAAGGTGTTGGCAGATGTAATCACGTTAAAATGAGATCATACTGGACTAGGGTGGAACTGGAATCCAATATGCTTGATATCCTTATACGAAGAGAGAAATTTGGTACCAGACACCAAGAAGGAAAAAGATCATGTGTGGATGGAGGCAGAAATTGGAGTTATGCATCTACAGTTCTCAGAAAGCCAAAGATTGCCATCAATCAACAGAAGCTAGAAGAGGCAAGGAGGATCTTCCCTAGATCTTCAGAAGAATGATCCTGCCAACACCTTGACTTTAGACTTCCAGCCTCCAGAATAAAGAGAATAAATTTCTGTTGTCCCATGCCACTCCGTTTGTGGTACTTAGTTACAGCAGCCCTACGAGGCTAATATATCCTCATTCTTTTCCTGATAAATGAAGTGGCCAGACTCCCAGGTAGGCACAAAATGGTAATAACTATTTGTGTGGCATTCAAGGAGTGTGTATTTGTAAACCAACTGTATTCCATCGTGTAATTATTACTTCTTATTTGTCATATTGAGGTTTAGATGATGGTTGGTCAACGATAAGATTTTCATAAAAATAGAAAAGTCTACTGTTGGAAAAACTAGCAACAAATACAGGGCCAGGTATCACATCAGGAAGAAATAGGTAAACCCAAGAACCAGGGAGTTAAATCATAATGATTTTAGCATTGAACAGCCAGTAAGGGTTTAGAAAGTTTCATGTTCCATAGAGACTTCTTCCCTGCCCCATATATTGTGATAATCCATTTTATTCAGCTAATTTCTATACAGCAGTGGATATGAAGTAGAGTATCAGGTTTCAATGGTAGAGACAAAATAAAAAAAGAGTCAAAGAATAAGTCACTGCATGAAGTTGGTGACTTGGAAAACAGACACAAGAAGCTTAGAAATCAATGCTGCTCACCGTTATAAAATGACCTTTACATCCTATACAAGATGTCATATAAATATTCAAAGTTAAGACTGTGATAGCCATCTGACTATCTGAGATGGCCTAAATCTAAATACTGATCTTTTTCCTCTTAGTACCTCATTAAAGAGAAAGAAATCCAAAGGAGCCATAATTTAGGAGAGCTTCTGTGCAACATAAATTTTAATTTTCTGTATAAAAAAGGATACTATCTTTCATTTTAACCTGGAGAAATTAGCCAATCTCATCATCTTTTTGCTTTGATTAACCTTATCCATTTCCTTTTAAGCAACTAATTTCAATCAAATTAAAAAATGTTTTCCCAGTAGAAATTGCTTGCTTACAATTCTTCAGGAGAAATCAATCATTCAATGAATCTCTCTTTCCTCTCCTTAGATGTTTTTGAAATGATTAAAGACTTCTAAACAAAGTTTAGTATATAAAGATACTACAAGGAAAGAAATCAGACCAAGACAACGGTACTGATCTCCCCTGAAATAAGTAGTCATGCCTAAGGCTACTGAAAGCTTCTTTATGAAATCCCTCAAACAAAGTCAGAGAAAACATGTTCTCTTTATGCCGTTTCCAAGTTCAACAGTCATACTTCTATTTAGAAGTATTTATTCAAACCTGCATTCCTTCAGTTTCATTATTTTGGTACACAGGGCTCTCGCAGGGAAAAGCTCAAAGAGCCACCAGGGCCCTATCCTGCAGCCTCTCCCTAATTCCTTCCCTCACCTCCTCCAACCTCTAACCTTCCCTCTGCAGGGAGTGTACTCCAGCCAGGGAAATGGACAAATGTGGGCAGCACCATGTCCACGGCAGTGGTGTCCTGTGACCCTTCAAACTCTGTCCAAATCTGAGCTTCAAGACTGTTTTCTGTGATTCTAACATCCTGTGCTGCAGGCCCCTCGCAGGGCAAATCCTGCATCCAGCCAGCCTAGGCCCTTAGCTTAGGGGAAGCAAAACAAAGCAGCCAAATCCTCACATGCTCCACTCCATCCCCGTGGTCCACCCAGCCCATCCAAGCTGCGCTACCCGTTCACTCTTCACTTTAATATAACTTCTCCCTCTTGTAAGCAAGTTTGTCTAACTAAATCGTAGTAAAAGACTGGGTGATCTCTGTGGTTTCTCCCAGATCGGTCAATTCCATCAGCAACGTACAGCAGCTCCAGAACAGCACTTCATAAATGAGTAATAAAGTGGAAATTGTGTTAAAGGATTGGAAATAACTATCAGCTATTTTGAACTTGTCTTTTGCCAAGCAATGTGCCCCTCCTCCCCGCCCCTCATATTATTGCTACTTGAACCTGAAGAAACAATGAATTGTGTCATTTAGTGGGAAGCCTTTGGAACTGATCACCACCTACTTGGGAAAGACTGCACATGACTCTTAAAAACATTTATTATTATGACAATTTATAGAATTACCTACTATAAGCGCTGATCTTCTTTGCATTGTAATATCATTTGATCTTTTTTTGCAATGAAAAGTTGTGGGGAAACATTATTTGCTTTTAGGCACAGTGGTGCTATTTATTGCATGGGTTTTGAGTTCACCACACACTGGGTTTTGTGTTCTGATTCCATTGCTTCGTGGATTTGTGAGTTTGGACACGTTACTTAACTTCTCTCAGTCTCCTTCCTCAGTTTTTCTCACCCGTAATATGGGAATGATAATGCTTATTTCAGATAATTATTGCAATGAGACATGAGATCATATTTTTAAATTACATATAGTAAGAATCATGTTTTAAAATAACATCAACAACAGTAATAGTGAATGAGATGTCAATGAAACTACACTAAGCATTGAATCATATTTTCATTCACTCTTTATATGGCACTATAGTTTATCTTTATCAGAATTAATATCTTCAGATAAATTTAAGATTACATTTAGGTGGTAAAAATCTACATTATTTATCCTGCATTCCTTCAATTTCATTATTTTTGTATCCAGGACCAAAATAGTCTATATTTGAGAAGCCTGTGTAACTAGGAAGAGAAAAAAATCAGGGACAGGCTGGGTGCGGTGGCTCACGCTTGTAATCCCAGCAGTTTGGGAGGCCGAGGCAGACGGATCACAAGGTCAGGAGATTGAGATCATCCTGGCCAGCATGGTGAAACGCCATCTCTACCAAAAATACAAAAATTAGCTTGGTGTGGTGGTACGTGTCTGTAATCCCAGCTACTCGGGAGGCTGAGGCAGGAAAATCGCTTGAACCTAGGAGGCAGAGGTTGCAGTGAGCTGAGGTTGCACCACTGCACTCCAGGAAAAAAAAAAAATCAGGGACAAAGTATATTATTACCATTACTGATTTACAGATTCTCAAATTCTACTAACTCTTCTAAGTGGGAGTTACTGTCCTACACCAGATTTGTCCTGTTTGTGAGACAATGCTGCTGACGCCTGGCTTTGCTTCTTCTGTTCCTCTGAGTACACAGTGCATTCACACAAAACAAGTCCTTGGATACGTAATGTTTGAGACAAATATGGCAACATTTAAGCAAATGGTCAAAAAGAGAAACCTCTGGGGACAAAAATTATGATTCTACGCTGAATGTCACTTTTGTACTGAGTTAGCTTAGAACACAGTTTCTACACTTCATTTCTGGCCACTGTGATATTTGAAACTGAAAAAAGAAAAAAAAAAGTGTGTACTTTCGGTTTTTGTGTTGTACAGAAAAGTGTGGAATCCCCTGGAAAGTATATGCATTCCTCTATCGGGGATATTGTTGCCAGGGAACCAGAACACAAACAGAAGTTTCGAGAAAGCCCTTCCTTTGGCCCAGATCTCAAGGACTGTTATTACAAATTGTGCAATCTATGATTTGGGAAGGTCATGGTGGTTTGAGGGTTATTTTTTTCTTTTTATAACGGTTTCAAGGAGTGGCAATAGAAATAGAACTCCAACTTTTTCAAACAGTGGTGACGTGGGAATGGGAGGCAAGACTCCTGAAAGGCCCTTGCTGGTGAAGAGACTCAGAACCAACATGAGATGAAGGTCAACTGTGTGGATGTGTATTTACTGCTGTTGTCAAGGATGTGGAAATGTCAGGAGTGAGCTTTTCCACTCATTTTGAAAGGTCTGCATATGCACAGGTTTCATGCTGCTTCTGATCATTAGGACATTTCTGGAGAAGCTCTAAAGTTAAGGCCAGAAGAGCTGCAGGACTTGTTTTTAGTCATTATTCCAATTCTACAGCAAGGAGTTATTTAGAAACAGATTTCTTAGAAATAAGCACTGTCCATTAAGAATTTATTTGCAAAAAATATATAAGTGAAAATTTGTCATAAATGAAAATCAGACTCGGTATCATTACACAGAAACCTGTGCTTTGGTTCCACACTAAGATGGAACTCATTTCCAGTCTCCACGCTTAAAAATATTTTAAGAGTATCACAAAGACAAAAGCTCAACATAACAATTAGGCTGAAAAAGCTGTCATAAACATGAGAGAAAGAATAGTCAGCATTTAGGTAAGTATCTGTTAACTTAAACAGAGCAAGTTGTTTTTAAAAGATTCTTTTTAACTTAAATTTCTACCAAAACCAAGCAAGATTTTTTTTTTTTTATCTAACATCATATTCTTGAGGTTACTTTGGAGGCAGATGGTTGTGTTCTTTACCGTTTCTCTCTGCGTGACATTATGTCTATCACAGCCTAGCAGGAAGCCACACTGTGAAAGCAATTCCATCACCTACAGACAGAAAGGTCTGTGCCTGAGATTAGAACCAGACAGTGTGATTCACAGGGCAGCCCTATGAACCTGCCCTGGAATCTGTGCTGACCACAATTCATAAATCACTTTCATTACCAACATCATACTTCCAGATTGTTGTGAATTTTTTCACCATGTGGCAGCAAGGCTCAGGACACACAATAACAAAAACTTTGTATTGAACAAAATTTTATTGAACAAAAATTGTTGAACACAAAAATTTTGTTCAATAACAAAAAAGAGTCCTAAAATCATTTTCAAACCTGAAAACTTAGGTAATCATGAATCTGTATTTCAAAGTTATAACTCTGAAGAAATTATTAGGATGAGGGAATGTGGCAACTGGTCTAGTATTTTCTGTGCCGGTATTTATCACAGCATTGGCCGCATAGCCCTTGAGTGTCTTTGCTGAGGATTCATTAGAACGTTACTCTCCCTTGATCGTCAGTCGTCTTGACTCTGCAGACTCCTATTTCCTGCTTTTAGTAGCCAGGACCAAGAATGGTCCCCTGGGGTTGCCTCTATCACTGTGATCTATGATTTCTCTAACTGTAATCTCCTCCCTTGACATTTCCCACTCCATTGTCTAAAAACAACAGTGATTCCCTTTTTTAAACTATATTAAGTTCACACTTGTCTGGCTAGCTTTCAGAGTTCTAAAGAATCTAGCCCAGGAGGTCTACAAAGCCTTATATCCCACTGTCTTCATTACATCAGGCTTGTTTCTATCTCTTTCTTTGCCCATGCTGGTCCAGGAACCATCTGTCAATTCTTGTCCTGATCATTCTTCAAGGGCTCTAAAATCTCAGAGTCCATGAATATTTTTCCTAATGACTTTCAGCCTCCTTACTAGCCTTACCATAGGAACTCGTAGCTCAGCACTTCTGTTAGTTTTCTACACCCATTTCCTAATTGATCATGCACAGCTTGAAGACAAAGACTAAGGTGGTATTTCTTCCACCCGCCTAAAAACACCCTGCACAGTGTTAGACATATATTTCATCATGCTCACAACTCCAAACTCACCAATATATAGTTTATTCCAAAGTCTCTTTCTCTGGCCCAAATCCTCATCTAATTTTTATACTCACGCTGGCAATTGCTGAAAGGTTACATCCCTGCAACATCTCAAATTCAGCAGGTTCAAACAGGAGCTCACAATTTCCCCCCAAACATAATCTTTTTTCTGGGATTTCCTATCTATGAATAATGGTACCAACATGTGCCAAATCATATACCACAGGAAAGTGGGAGCTATCCATGGCTCCTTCTTCTATTTCTCAGACTGACACACATCTATTCCACCATCAAATCTGCCCAACCCACCTTCTTAAGAGTTCTTTCTCTCTCTCTCTCTCTTTTTTTTTTTTTTTGAAATGGAGTCTCGCTCTATTGCCCAGGCTGGATTGCAATGGTGCCATCATGGCACCATTGCAACCTCCACCTGCCAGGTTCAAGCGATTCTCCTGCCTCAGCCTCCTGAGTAGCTGGGACTACACGTGTGCACCACCACGCCCGGCTAATTTTCGTATTTTTAGTAAAGACAGGGTTTCACCATGTTGGCCAGGCCAATCTCAAACTGCTGACCTCGTGATCTGCTTGCCTCGACCTCACAACATGCTGGGATTACAGGTGTGAGCCACTGCATTCGACCCTAAATAGCTCTTTAATATAGTGCCTCACCCACTACTTTCTCCCTGCTCTGATTTAATACCTCCTAACTAGTCACCCAAACTATCAGTCACTTCCTTTTCCTGGGCATCCCTCTACTTACTAGAACTCTTATTCTAAAGTGCACTTCTGTTTGTATCACTAAATTTCCTGCTTAAAAACAATCTTGTGTGTTCTTCACATGTACCCCAAAACCTAAAATGCAATAAAATATATATTTTTAAAAAAGAAAAAAGTACCAGAGAAATAAAAAAATAATAAAAGATGGAAAGCCTTGCATTAAAAGTTTAAAAAAAAATCCACTGGTGGTCTTTCCTTGATGGCAGAAAAAAATCCAAATTCTTGCAATGTCTCTTATCTGTTGGTTTCTGATAATCTGTCCTGCCTCAACTTCTATCACTCACTTTCCCTAGTGTTTCTCACCTTTTGTTCATTATCAGCTTGCTAAGGAGAGTGTTCATTTTTTTCCAAATTCTCAACCATGAAAGTTTAATACCAGAGGTATACTGTATATCTGTTATGTACTATCTATCTCTATGCTTTCTACAATAAAGAGTAAGAATTTCTTAATCCCCCTACCAAGAGCCAATCTTACCTCCTTGGAGTTCATACTGCCCCAATGGAGACTGCAGAGAATGTGTGGTCTAGCTGAAGGACTTGCTCTTTGCAAAACTTTTGTGCCCTCACGCCTTACTGCTTCTACTTGAAAATGCCTTCTTCTCCCAGATATCTGTCTGATCAATTCTTGCCCATTAAACTCAGTTCAAATATCAAAGCTCCCTGGAGGGCCCTTTGAACTCCCACAGGCTGACCTAGCTGTTTTTTTCTGTGTTCCCATGGCATCCTGGATTATGTATATATTTCTACACTTGGTTGGCTCGCCGTGCTTACCAGATGACTAACTCCCCAAAGTCAAGAATGTGATCTCCTTCCTTTCTGTTATGGGCTGAATTGTATCGCTGCCAAAATTCACATGCTGAAGTTCTAACTCCCAGACCTCAGAATGTGACTGTATTTGGAGATAGGGCCTTTTAAACAGGTGATTTAGTTAAAATGAAGCTGAATGGACTCCAATCCAATCTGACTGGTGTCCTTATAAGGAGCAAATTTTGGACACACAGAGCTATCAGGATGAACACACACAGAGAAAACACCGTGTGACACAGGGAAAAGGCAGTGTCCACAAGCCAAGCAGAGAGTCTTCAGAAGAAACCAGCCCTGCTGACACCTTGATCTTGGACTTCCAGCCTCCAGAACCATGAGACCACACTTCTGCTGCTTAAGGCACCGAGTCTGTGGCATTTCTGTTATGATAACCCAAGTAAATTAATACTGTCTATATTCAGACACCAAGCCCAAGATATGTGCTGGCTGGTTGGCTGAAGGAAAAACTTGTTCTCGAAACATATCAGCTTGCAGAGTTATATGTAATTGACATATAAATGACATAATTCACAGTTATAGCTGCCTGTTCATTAGAGTCTGGGCCGAGCAGATCTTCTCCTAGAGCCCAGCTTACTCAACCTCACACTCTAAGGCATTCTCACACAAGACAAGTGAATAAGGGAAATACGAAATGATAAAACCTTTGTCTTCAAAGGGTGAACCTCCCAGAAATCCTACTACATGTACTCTAGCTCCCAAAAGGAATAAAGTTTTTGAATGAGAAGGAATTCCCCTGAAAGATCAGTGATAAACAAAGACTAGTGAAAGACCATTTGAGAGAAAGAGACCTGGAGTGAAGGTCTAACTTTAAGGTAAACACTACTGATCTCATGGCGGTTTGCTGCCAGTGCTCTAACCACTCTAAACATGTTTTTTAAATGCCTTTTGGTACAGTGCCTCATGTCTACAGATAGTCAAGAAGGCACTGGCTTATATCCAAACCGAGCCAGTCATAAAAGATCTTAACATGGTTTTTAAAAATGTTCTCTTCAAACTAATTTCTGAAACCTCTCAAGGCTTGAGAAATCTCATTAATAGCTAAAAGGAAGATAAAAGGGACCCAGCCCCCATTTGAGAAGCTGATGTCATCTATCTTCCCAAAGAAAAGGCCAGGCTTTCCTTTGTGGAAATCCTGGGTGACATCACCTCCTGATCACATGCCCCTTAGCCCTGCCCCTGCGAGCTTCCAGCTGAAGGGTTCGTTCCCTTTGCAAATGTCACTCTCTCGCTCACAAAGCCCCTTGACCTTGTTTGTATGCTGGATTCCACCACTAAGTGAAAGAAGGCCTCTGGGAGCAACAACCAGAAGAGGCGAGGGGTCTGTGCAGCTGGCTGGGAGGCCGCTATTTATACAGCCTGCAGGAAGTTTTATATCCCCACCCCCCAACCCAGACAGAGGCCCCCAAGGCCGAATGCAGCCTCTGGACAATGCTGTCAAGGCTGAATACCATGAACCGATTAGAGACAGGGCAACTGTGGCCATTCCTTTATTTCCAGGGTGGGGCCCTCTTTGAGGAGCTTCATAAAAGGCCCTGCAATGTTACTTCGTCTCATGTCTATAGGGCCAGATTCAGAAAGAGCCCACAGATAAAGCCTGGTTTTAGATTCGTTTTCTTAAAGCCACTAGAAGGTTTGTGTCGTTCACAAAGCAGCATATTTTGAAAATGGGTTTATGTTTGAATTGGAGAAATGAATGGAGTGTGTAGGAACTCTTCCTCAGAAGCAGTGCTCAGGAAATGATGTCACTGTACAGTTTGAACTCTCTGCGTGGAGTTTTGAGATCTTACTGTGCAGTCTGGAAAAGACTGCGGGTGGTGGGTGGGGGGTGAGAAGGGTCTCCAAGGTGATAGGATTCTGAGGAAAAGAGGCTAGGAGTTTAAAGTCACTTGACCTGGCCAGGGCAGGAAAAGCAACTCCAGGGTCAGCGTCAGGGGAGCTGTCCTGAGCCCTCCACCTGAATCTGAGAACACCCCTTGCAGGGCTGTGCAGAGACAAGCATTTCTAATTCTTTTCCTTCTGACATGTTACAGACGCTCACACAAATGCCTTTAAGAATATTATGGCCAGCTCAGTGCCTCATGCCTGTTATCCCAGTATTTCGGGAGGCTGAGGCGGGCAGATTGCTTGAGCCCAGGAGTTTGAGACCAGCGTGGAAAACATAGAGAAACTCCGTCTCTATAAAAAATCCAAACGTTAAATGGGTGTAGTAGTGTACCCCTGTAGTCCCAGCTACTCCAGAGGATGAGGTGGGAGGATCATCTGCCCACAGAAGGTTGAGGCTGCAGTGAGCTGACATTGTGCCACTGCACTCTAGCCTGGGAAATAGAATAACACTTTTTCTCAAAAAAAAAAAAAAATATATATATATGATTACACTTGCGCACTGAGAGTAATTTTTAAACATATTTAGTTCCATGGCTGCAGAGTCCCTGCCCGTGTGTGTGTGCTGGGGGCTGGAGTGTATATCTTGAGCATTGAAAGTAATTTTTAAATTTAGCCTCCGGCTGTAGAGTCCCTGCCAGTGCATGTCTTTGTGTGTGTGTGTGGGGGGGGGGGGGTGAGTGTGTGTGTGTGTGTGTGTGTGTGTGTGTGCTGGGGACCAGAGTGTATATCTTGAACATTGAAAGTAATTTTTAAATTTAGCCCCTGGCTGTAGAGTCCCTGCCAGTGCATGTGTTTGTGTGTGTGTGTGTGTGTGTGTGTGTGTGTGTGTGTGTGTTTGTGTCTTAAGCACTGAGAGTAATTTTTACATTCATTTAGCCCCATGGCTGGAGAGTCCCTGCCTGTGTGTGTGTATGTGTGTGTCTTGATCATTGAGAGCAATTTTTACATTTGTTTAGCCCCGTGGCTGTAGAATCCCTGCCCGTGTGTGTCTTGAGTATTGAGGGTAATTTTTACACTTCTTTAACCCCATAGCTGTACAGTTCTTGAGAGAGAGTGGGGGCAGGGGGAGAGAGAGAGAGTGAGTGTGTGTGCCTTAAGCATTGAGGATAATTTTTACATTTCTTTAGCCCCATGTCTGTAGAGTCCCTGCCCGTGTGTGTGTGTTTGCGTGTGTGTGTGTGTTTTTGTGTGTGTGTGGCAGCACTGTTCCTCTTGGACTCAATTCTAGCCTCCTGACTTCTCAGGTCCCTCGGGGCTCTCCCTGTTCCCTCCTATCACAGGGTCTTTCTTCTACCTGGAATCCTTTATCCTCTCCTGCTTGCCTAATTAAGTCCTGTTTATTTTTTAGGTTTTGGTTCAGAGGTCTCATGGAGATCATCCCTGACCTCCTGCCAGGCCCAGGTCAGATGCCCTATGAGTGTCCACTTGGCACTCCTCATGGTTTTGATTTTCTATTTATTTAAGTGCGTTTTTGCATGACGTCTGCTTCTTCCACCAAATCGGCAAACTCTGTGAGAGGAGGAACCAGGCCTGCTGGGCTAAGTCACTCTGTGTCCCCCATCTTAGTATAGTACCTGGCACAAAAGACATCTTTAGTGTCTGCGGAATGAACAAATGAGTGAATGATACATCATGATTTACATCTTGCATTTACCTCCAAGAGATAAAAAATGGAGGGACCTCTCCCATGGAAGAGCTCGCCATCTCTGCTGGCTCCCCTTCTCAGGTTATCTCAAACTAAAGACTTACTGCAGATGCAGAGTATTAAACTCTGTGTACTCACGGCATTGCATACCTATAGAATATTATAGTCAATTTTGCACAGATCTAAATGACTAAAAATAACTTTCCAGAAGGTTCCTCCCAAGTATAATTTACATATTGTGAGCAGCACAGAGTTAAAAAACAATTTTACATTTCAGTTCTGGTCCCAGCTGGCAACATTTTGTTGCATAACTCTGGCTCTGAGTTTTCGGCAACTAGGAGAGTTTTGAAATAGTAAACAGGAAAGGAGAATAGACAGAGGGTGCCTTTGCCTCTCTCAGAGTAAGACAGATTCCAAGTAGAACTGTTAGAAAAAACTTTTCCCAACATAAAACTCAGACCTTTCACCAGAAGATTCAGCATGTTGTCCAGAAAACCCCTTTGATACAGTAATCTGTGTACAGCTTGCCAAGACCATTCAATTAAGCTCCTTCGAGTGGCCTTGGGTTAGTAAGGCTCGAACAGCCTGGAGCGGAGAGGAAGTAGCCACTTAGGAGAAAGTAACCAGCAAAAGTCTTCATCCTTACTGTATGGATGAATCGCTTAGGGGGCATTCAGAAATTAGCAATAGTTTAGGGCCCCATTGCAGACCAACTGAATCCTATCTTTAGAGATTGGAACCCAGGCATGGGCACTTTTTAAAAATCCCAGGCAATTCCAAGGCTGCATCTAGGGCTGAGAACACTCCCCAAGGCCCTGAGCCCAGGCTTCCTGGTTAGCATTTCTTAACTTCCACACTTCTATCCCTGGGGGAAAGTTCTCTCTGCTTTAGATCTTGCTATTATCCTACTGTCATTAAAACAAACAATACAATGCCCTTTCAACATCTCATAAGGATTCTCCAGTGCCTAGGAATATTCTCTGTCATCTCATTTTCCAGTATCAACACTGGCTCTCATCTTGTTCCTCAGAGTGGTCCATACAGCAGCCCCATCAGCATTACCTGGGAGCTTATTAGAAATGCAGATTCATGGGCCTTGCCCCAGGTCCCATCCTCTTTCCAACAAGAATCCCAGTGATTCATGTGCACAGGAGCATCTGAGAAGCACTTATGCTCTGGAGAATGCCCCTGGCCCTTGAAAATCTGGGTCATTTCCCAGGATCTTCCTGTCCTTTCTGTCTCTTTTCACACTCTAATTAGAATCAAGTGTTTTAGAATCATACAATCAATCCAATCACTGCATTTAACAGATCAATGAGTTGACATAGGTTGAATCTACCCACTTGGGCCAGGTACAGTGGCTCACACCTGTAATCGCAGCACTCTGGTAGGCCAAGGCAGGAGGACTGCTTGAGCTCAGAAGTTCAAGACCAGCCTGGGGAACATACTTTACTAAAAATAAAAAAATAAAAATGCCAGGTGTGGTGGTGCACACCTGTAGTCCCAGCTACTCAAGAGACAGATCAAAGCTCCGAGGATCAAAGCTCAAGACTCTGGTGAGCTATCATCAGACCACTGCACTCCAGTTAGGATGATAGAGCGAGACCCTATCTAAAAAAATTTAAAAATTAAAATCTACTCACTTGATGAAGAGGAAGGTCCAGAACTTCTACAAGCTTAATAATTACAACTCATTTACTTTGGGAATTAATAATAGGTAGCTCTGTGGATGACCACTGACTATTTTTAAATACTGAAAGCCCCACACATATTTTAACAGAAATACACTCAGAGCCCAGTTTATAATCTCAGAACATCTAGCACTCTTAAGTGTATAATAGGGCTATTCAGTTATATGCGGCTCTGACAATCACATAATGAGTAAACCATTGTGTGAACAACCTTAAGAGTCAACCACTACACACGTTCATGTGCGCTCAGCTGGAGCCCAGCCCTGATTTTAACAGTAGGGGCACAGCTTAGACATCCAGCTTGATTCCTGGTATAATGTTGCAACTCCACTTCTCTTTCCAGTTGACTGAAATACACCAATGAGCTCTGGCATGGTGGTTGAGAACTGCTGCTATGAGCCCCACAAGGACTACACTTTCCAGGGCTTGATCACCCTAGGACAGTGGTTTTCAAACTTTAATCACCAGGGAGACCAGTTAAGACCCAGATAATGGGGCCCCACTTCAGAGTCTGTGGTTCTATAGCCTTGGGAGGGGCCCAGGAGTTTGAATTTCTAGCAAGTTCCAGGTGATGCTGACACTGCTCTCTGGGGACCACATTTGGGAACCACTGCTCTAGGGCGCTCTGCTTGCAGATTGGCCCACCTGAGGTTTGTAGACATTTCAGACCTCTTCTTAAGGAAGACCTTTCGTCTTCAGAGGAATGATTATCTCTATCTGCTTCCTGAACTACCAATTTGTAGGCGGGCTCCGATGTGTCTCTTCCTGTTTGGCAAGGACAACACATGCCCCTGGCTTTATGCATCACAGCTCCAATGCTCCTCCTTTCAGGCCAACCCTACCCCTTCCTTTTTCGCCATCTCTGTCTGAGTGACTCTCTGTCTCATCTATCCCTATTCTTTCTCTGCTTAACATCAAGGTGAGCCTTAAGTTTCATTCTATTACATTGCACCTGAGATACTCCCGCCCCACCTTGCAGGTAGCTTGCTATACCCAGGTTCAAGTCTTCATCCCTAGAAACTTCATTCTGCTTCTTTCTTTATCTAAGGCAATTTATTACTATATCTACAATTAACCAAATTCTTTCTACTTTGATGTCACTTCCTCTCTTAATCCTAACAGACTTAACTCTTCAAGTCCTATCAGTGTCTAAGTATATTTCTTAAACCTTAGCACGAGATTATTACCTGGGTTCCATTATTTGCTCATGGTATTGTTTCTAAGTTTGGAACTGAAGAAGAAAAAATTCTTCGTCAAACAGCAACAGCAAATACAACTGAGATCAGCACATAGCTTACCAGAAACAAACCACTGCATCTGAAATCCTTTCTCATGGTGGCCAACCCCATCTGTATGGAACAGCACTTGAAGCCTGGAGCTTGTGGTACTCCCTGGAGAGGGCAGGTCTACTCCACAGTAGCGTCCCATCTGCCGTGGTCCATCGTAGAGCTGAAATCAAAGAGAAACTTCCCCATGTAAAAACACATGGTTTGTCAGACAGAAAATGCCAAGACTACCTAAATAGTAAAACTGTTTCTTGGTTCAAAAGTTAGAGGTAAATCTACTAAGGTGGGTTGAGTACAGAAGACTCAACATAAGAATTAAAAATAGATAATTGCACAGAGAACATTTTACAGATGGATCTGATTCCTAAGCACAATAAATTTGGAAATCCAACTAGTATCTTTTGGTTTTATGTCAACCTACCAAGTCCAAAATATAACCCAGGCTAAGAATAGGGAAATACTAGGCATTCACATAGTAACAATACATAGGGAGGTTCAAGGAATAGCTATTATAATTGTAAGATAAAATTTAAAAATATATTTAAATGTTTATGGGTACATAGTAGGTGTGCATATTTATAGGGTACATGAGATACTTTGGCACAGGCATGCAATGCATAATGATCATGTCATGGAAAATTGGGTAGTCATCCCCTCAAGATGTAAATTTTAAAATAAACACTACCCGTAAAACAATCAGACATTTTAGAAATGTATGAAAAAGGGAAATACAAACATTGATTCGACTAAAGACAAACACTGCTAATATTTCATTAAATACAAAAATTTCTCTTGATACATTTTGAATTTGTATATATTTGTAATATACATATTTGTACAGGTGTATATGTGTTCAGAATTTGAGCTATGTATTTGTGTTTCTTGTTTTTCATTGAACATATCACTAAATTGTCTGTGTAAACTCTGGCATAAAATGCCACAAATATAATGTATTTATATTATAATTATATTGTTATTAAGATAGTTCCAATCTTTTGCTGATATACACAGCTGTTTGATGCTTTAAATGTTTCTTTTAAAAGATTATCCTATAAAAGGAATGACTCAAATAGTATAATCTTATGGCTGTTTATAAGATATTAAATTTCTTACCAGAAAGTTTATATCACCTTATTCTCCCACCAGCAGTTTACAGAGGTGTTTCTTTCATGGAGCTTTGTCAATTATGACGACGATCATTTTTTAAACTAGTGCTGATAGTGAAAAATTGCTTTTTTGTAACTGTCTTAATTTGTGTCATTTTGATTGATTACTTTGAAACTGAAGAGTTTTTCACATTTAGAGGCATTTATATTTCTTCTCTTGGAAACTGTTTACTGGTGTCTTTGCCCATTTTTCCACTGAGGGATTTATACATCCTCAAGGAGAAATAGACGGTGCAAGGTTGTGTCCCCTTAATCTCCCTCATGTAATGATTTTATCAACTGCATATCTCCAAACTGAAAAATAAAAATTAAAAAACAGGTAAGCCTCTCTACTATATCTCTTCACTTGAGAAAGGTAATGGCAACCCAACAAGACTGGCTTCCTCATGATTCAGGCCATTACATGTTCACCTGATCACCTTCATGTTCCCTTTACGCATTGTTCCAGTTACCCTCGGGATCAGCTGGTCATGATAATGAAGCAGAAAATATGTGATAATGCACTCACGGACTTCCTTGAGTCTTCCCTTAGAGAGTACATCTACTTAAGAGTATGTGTCAGGTTTGTCAAAGATCGGATGGTTGTAGAAATGTTGAGTTGCCTCCAAGGCCTCTGTTCTGTTCCACTGGTCTATATCTCTGTTTTGGTACCAATACTATGCTGTTTTGATTACTGTATGCAATGGGGAAAGGAGTCCCTGTTTAATAAATGATGTTGGGAAAACTGGCTAGCCATGTGCAGAAAACAGAAACTGGACCCCTACCTGACACCTCACACTAAAATTAACTCCAGATGGATTAAAGACTTAAACTTAAGACCTAACACCATAAAAACCCTAGAAGAAAATCTAGGCAAAACCATTCAGGACATAGGCATAGGCAAGGACTTCATGACCAAAATGCCAAAAGCATTGGCAACAAAAGCCAAAATAGACAAATGGGACCTAATCAAACTCCACAGCTTTTGCACGGCAAAAGAAACAGTCATTAGAGTGAACTGACAACCAATAGAATCGGAAAAAAATTTTGCAGTCTACCCATCTGACAAAGGGCTGATATCCAGAATTTACAGAGAACTAAAACAGATTTACAAGAAAAAAACAAACAAGCCCATTCAAAAGTGGGCAAAGGATATGAACAGACACTTTACAAAAGAAGACATACATGAAGCCAATAAACATATGAAAAAATGCTCATCATCACTGGTCATTAGAGAAATGCAAATCAAAACTACATTGAGATACCATCTCACACCAGTTAGAATGGCGATCATTAAAAAATCTAGAGACAACAGATGCTGGAGAGGATGTGGAGAAATAGGAACACTTTTACACTGTTGGTGGGACTGTAAACTAGTTCAACCATTGTGGAAGACAGTGTGGCGATTCCTCAAGGACCTGGAAATAGACATTCCATTCGACCCAGCAATCCCATTACTGGGTATATATC
>PVKP010011977.1:0-59790 GCA_004027715.1 Plecturocebus donacophilus
TCAGGCCCCCACCCCCTTGCCTGCCCCTGGCACAGAAGGAACAGGGCCCGGAGGGAGCCGGGGAGCAACAGCAGCACCACCCCCTTGTCGAGGATGCAGCGAGAAGCCCCCTCCCACCCACACAGGCCTGCCGGATGAGTGGCAGGATTCTTCCACGCTCCAGATGGGAGTGTTTCGGGGGAGAGCTAAGGGACTGGAGTCACACAGCTGGGATTTGCACCCAGGTCCCACAGTGGGCAGAACCTGCCCTCCACCCCTTGCCACAGGCAGCGAGTGATGGTTGTGACTGTGTTCTGGTGCAGAGGAACTGAAGAGCAAAGATGAGGGAGGGAAGAGAAGGACGGCCTGGGCACCCCAACAGGGCAAATCCCAGGCTGAGCCGCCCTCACCCTCCCCGCCCTGCCCACCCACCTTCCACCTGGGTTCAGCTCAGTGCTCGTCACAGTCTGCTGAAGGGATAGAGCTGAGGAATGGCAGAAATGGGGAAACTGAGTCAGTTTCCAGGCTTAAGTCCTTGACTGGGGCTCACCTGATCCAGCCAGAGGCAAGGGAGACCTAAACCACTCTGGAGCCTTCATTTCCTGATCTGTCACACAGGGCTTGTTGCCCACTGGGGGCTTAACTTCCCCAGGCTGTGGCCACCGTCCTTCTCCAGGTCTCCTTCCTGCTCCAGCCCAGGGCCTTGCTTAGACCCCACCCCCAGGGGAGCCTGGATGGAGGCCAATGCTCACCCTTCCCTGTACAAGCCTGAGCACAGCCGTTTCCTCCCTCTGAGCTGAGGCCAACCATGTGCTCATCATGCCACAAAGCTGAAAAGCACTTAGTAACTGCATGCAATCAATCCAACTTCAGAGATGGATACTGAGGCTGGGGGGCTAAGGGACCTGTCCAAGGCCACCCAGCCCTTAAGAAGCAAAGAAGGGCTGACTTGCTCACTGCCCAGAATTCAGTGCCCCTGACATCCCAGGACCTGCAGGGGCAGGGTTAAATGCAGATTCCTCTCTCTTGCCCACACAGCAGCAAGAGAAAGGGTCAGGGTCTTGGGGGCTGCAATCTGGCAATGCACGAGCAGATAGCCTTGGGCAATGAAGGGCAAGTCAGGGCTCAGTTGTGTGAACTTGGTCCATACAACCTCTCCAAGCCTTGATTTCAGCAGAAGCCTACAGAGAAAGCCCTGATGCCTCTGCCTGCCAGTGCCTAAGGGCTGGGGAAATGCCGCCTGCCCCAGCTTCATCCAGAAACCTTGGCTGCTCCTTCCCATCTGCGGGGCACCTTGATTGGTCTAACCAAGTGCCTAGCATACCCCAGGCAGGACCAGGCCAATGCCTTGCACAGAGCAGGCGCTAGGATGCCAGTCGACAGCACTCCTTCCTCTCCTTCCCAGGCCCAAAATCCTTACTGGACACGACTCATTTTAAAGAAAAAATAATATTTATTTGCAATATAAACAAAGTCCCGTTGCTGGTTCGGGATATATATATATGTATGTGTGTGTATATATATATGTAGGGTCACAAATCTTCCTTCATAAGATCATAAAGCAAAACTGGCCACCTTCTGGCACACCCTCATTTACACAAACCTGGTGCATCTTTCTGGGTTTTCTTTTTAAAAATAAAAGAGAGAAAAAGAGAACCATGTACAGCATGGAAGCTTGTTGTCAATTTCTCGACTGTGGCAAGATTTTAATCTACTGCCCTAAAGAATCCCTGAAAACACCCCTGTGAGGTAAGAAGCAGTGGGGCAGAGTTTCTGCGGCCTCACTCACATGCTGAGTGCTGCTCCATCAGGGACCCTGGCCCGATCGCTCTCCCTGCCCCAGGCCCCCATGCAGTCCTGACACCTGGTGGAACTGAGGCTGGAGAAGGAACAAAACTGGAGAAAGATAACGGAATCCGTGGCTTTGTTCTGTGGAGGCAGGGGGAGGTGGACAGAACCTCACCCCGCTTCTGCTGGTCCATCCTTGCCCCACTTGCCCCTGCCTGAGGGTTGAAATGGGTGCAAGTCTCCTGGCAGTAGAAGGCATGGGCAAGATGAGGGCAGGGCAAGCTTCCACGGGGACAAGAGGGCTGGGAGTGGCAGCCAGACCAAAGTGACAGCTAGGGAGAGGGAAGAACCTGGAGGGAGGGCTAGGCCCCACCACCTGAGCTCTCCCCAGCCACTGAGCCTCCACTCCCAGTTACAAGAGAGGAGAGGTGGGGAGAGAGACAGAGAGAGAGCCAGACAGACAGACAGACAGACAGGAGTAGTAGCTAAGTATACAGAAGGACTCAGAGCCCAGGCCCTCCTAGAGGCTGAGCCCAGAGGGCAATGCTACTGCCTGGCAGCTCCCTGCGGTCCACCTCCCGAGGGACAATGGCACGGCCCCAGGTTCCCCACTTTCTGCCTCAGGGAGGTCTGCAGGGACCACCAGAGGGATGGATGAGAGGGCAGAAAATGCAAAGACCACCATCCAGCCCACCAATCAGAACTTGCAGCAGTCATCACAGGCAAATGCAGGGCCAAGTCAGCCTGGGCCAAGGGTGGGAGGCGCCACGACTGCGGGTCCCGATACCTGAAGAGCAGTAAGCCACCCCTTCAAGAAGGGCCCGCTGAGGAAACGGAGGCTTCACACATGTGCAAAACGCATTTGGTCAAGGTCAACATGGGGTTTGTCTTTTCCATCAAAAAACAAACACGATACTTGTTTTTTGAAACCGAACGAAAAACAAAACTGAGAACACTTCTCTCTCTCGCAGGATCAAGAAAGGGATGAAATACTGGGTTATACAATCCACTGTTGCATGTAGCCTGAAAATAACACTTTTTTGTTAAAAAAAAATAAAAAGAAAAGAAAAGAAAAATCAAGAAGAGCTCAAACACTCTTTGTGCTCCAGGGAGCTTGGATTTACCTGCCAAAAGTAAAAAGTAAACTCAGGTCCATGGATGTGTCTTTAAAAAATAGCCAAACTGGCTGGGCCATCAGCAGAAAGGAGCATCCTGGGACAACATGAGACCTGGTGGATGCCCGAAGCCACGTGTCCGAGAGCTGAGGCCTCTCCAGCAAGCCCTGCAGAGGGAGATCCTGCCTGCGGGCCCCACCTCCAAGGATGGTGAGGGGCGCTCCGACACACCAATCAGCCTGGGCCTCTGGGCACAGGCGACATCCTGGGGGTTCCTCAGGCCAGAGGTGGCAGGTTTGGGCTCTCCCACCTGGACCCGTGGAGGGCCGAGAAGGGGCCTGGTGCCATGACCCCCGCGCACCAGGCCTCACGTGGACTCCAGCGTGTTGAGTGGGAACAGGTTGTGGTTGGCGGGCGTGGAGAAGTAGAGCTGCTCACTAGGCGCGTGGTTGTCGCATGGGCTGCTTAGCCCCAGCGTCCGCTCAAAGTCCAGCAGCTGCCCCATGAAGTTGAAGTTGGGCGAGATGTTGGACTTTTTCCTCTTGACAAAGTCGTAGGCGTCGTTGAGTGACAGGTTCATCTTCTGCATCAGATAGGCCACAGTGACCGTCACTGAGCGGCTGATGCCTGCCAGGCAGTGCACCAGGACACCACACTTCTTGGAGCGGGCTTCGTCTGAAACACATGAGCATGGGTCAGGGAGGGGCCTCCTTCAAGGAGCCTTCTCACATGGGTGGGCAGGTGGGGCACAGAGGGCAGCATAGTTGCTGGCTGGTCTTGCCTGACCCCCGAGGGACCTGGCCAAGCCCAGTGTGGGTAGGGCAGCAACTTGAAATAGAGGTCAGCAGCACTGCTGTGGAGGATCCACATACTTTAGCCCAAGGCACTAGACACCCATGTCTCAGTTTCCTCATCTATCAAATGGGCCTATTTATGCACAGTGGTCTCCTAAGAACCTGAGGCAAGTGAGGGATCAACAAACATGAACTACTGTCATGCCTGTGAACATGGCTGGTCCCACCACCGCCATGTGCATTGCAACTGCTGCCATGATGGCACCTGCATCTTCTTGAGTCATCTGCACTATGGCCAGTGAGCCCATTTTATCACCAGAGACAAGTGACAAGCACAAGGCCACACAGAGGCTCCTCCTAGTTCAGCAGAGCTACTGCCCGGCCTTGACCTGGGACTGGGGGCTGGGCTGGTTCTCTTGGAGCCGCTCCCATGGGTTGTCCTTGAGAGTCTCCCAGGAAAGTGGCCTGAGGGAGGCTCCTCTGGAAGGAAGTAGGTGGCTTGGTCCTGTGCTTCACTCTGCCCCCTGCCCAGCTAGTCCCCACAGCCTTAACCCCAGCTCCTGAAGACACAGGGACTAGGACAATGGCCACGCTATCACTTGTGATGGAGCTTCATAAGTGAGGTGTGCTTAAATGGGGCCCACCCCTGCTGCTTGCTAGACCTTCCGCAGCAGGCCCATCTGCCAGTGATACCTCCTACCACAGCCAACTGGATGCAGCCAACCTTCCTCTCCCCTTCCCTTCCAAACCTCCCAACCTCCCCCTCCAACCCTCCCAGCTCCCCCTCCAACCCTTCCAGCTTCCCCCAGTGCCACCCTCAGACTCCTTTGGCTGACACATAGTAGAAGCTCAATAAATACTGGTTGAGCTACCGAACAACTCAGTCTTACCATCTCTCCTGGACCCTGGGGCAGCTGCCTCTCTGTGTGCCATAGCTGTGCCAGGGACATAGATTCACAAGAGGCAGCCATGAGGTTCTTGACCTCCCCACCACTCTGACTCTGAACGCTCCAGGAGCCAGGCACACAGCTAGCACTACAATCAATGCCTTCCTACAAGATGACACACAGGCTCACCCACTGTTCTTCATTGCCTTTGTCCTGACAGAGCCTCCTCTCCCCATCTCCGCCCAACCAAGGATACCAAGAATTAAGCATACAGGAAGTGCTTCATCAAGACTCGGGACTGACAGGGGGCCCCCTGGCTAAGGCACTGGGGCAGGGTCATCTGGGGAGGAGACAGATGTTGCGGCTTCATGTGGAGCTGTGTGGTCTGATCTTCAGGCTGGGAGTGGGAGAAGGGGGTGCTGGGACCACCTTCCAGTGGTGACACCAGGATGTGAGGAACGCCTAGCCCCCAAACCCATCTCCAGGTGATCCAAAGAGAGTCTGTTTCTGCTGGCTTTATTTTTGGCCTTTTCAGGGTGTGGCCGGTGACTGATCCTGTCCCACTGACTCCTAAGGGATGCCTGGGCCTCACTCCCTTCACTTGTCAAATGAGGAAAAAGGTCCACCTACCCAGATGGGGAGGGGCCTTCAGGAAGGATAAAGGTACCCACTAGCCAGGCTCAGCCTGGAGAAGCCTGCTTCCCTCTCTCTACTCCCCTCCCTCGTTGGGGGAGTTCAAATGCTGAGGAAGCACCCATAGCCCTCTTGGCCCCGGGGGGGGGGCGGTTGGGGGGGCACATGGCTGGGAAGCTCCAGGCAGCCCCAGTTGCAGCCCCTTCCCCAGGCCTCAGCTTCCTTCCTTCCTCCCAGCCAGGCACCTACTTTTGGTTCCCAGTAAGCGGATGAGGCGGGGAAGCCTCCCACTTCCTGTTGTTAAAGATAGCCCAGCCCAGCCGACACCAAAACGCCCTCCACTGGACACAGCCACCATCGGGAAAAGACAGCCCAGGCCACCCCCACACCTTGCCACTGGTGGCTGGGCAGAAACACTGGGTCACCGGGCTCAGAGACAGAGTATTTACATTCATCCTGAGGCCCCGTGCCCCTTCCTTGCACCCTGGGCCAAGGGAGATGACCTGCAGTCTCATAGCCTCCAGCTGGCCAAGGAGAAGGCAGTGGGGAACCCAAATCAGCTGAGGCTGGGGACACAGGGACTCAGAGGGCTATAAGCCAGACAGCAGGACACACTGCTCTAGGGGAGGCCTTTCTCCACTCCCCACCTTCTCTTACACTCCTACCTACACTCCAAGTGAGCCTTACAGGCTGCAGAGAGCATCTGGAGCCTGACCAAGCTAGTGGTCACCACATTTCAATGGCTGCCTGTTTGGGGTGTGCCTCTGGCTCCAGGGCTCCCTTTCAGCCCTCTTAGGTACATATTAAAGCCCAAAGAGGCACTGTGACAGCCCCATCCTGGAGAGACACGTGTGCTGAGGCGTGATGCAGAGCAAGGGAGACCCGTGGGAGGTCTGTGCGCTGCGATGTTTCAGCCTGCTAAGCTCGAAACAACATCGACGCCAGGGAAACACAAGCTGGACAGCAGAGAGCCCAAGAGGTGCTGCCAGCTGGGGGGAGCTCAGGACTCAGGAGGCTGCTCAGGCCCCAACAGGTAGAGGGGCCCAAGGGACTCAGTGACTCACGGTAGGCATGGGTACACCCACAGGCACACGCTGGCACACGCAGGGCACACCCAGGTCTCAACAGGCCCAGAGATACCCAGTCAGGTGGGGGCGCCACCCAGAGTCCTGCTACACCTTGATGCCCCCACCCACCCTGCCCAGCACACAACACCTACCAATGAAGCTGATGGCCTCAGGGAAGAACTGGGAGAGGTTCTGGCTCCAGTGGTCAGAGATGGGGATCTGCTTGTAGGTGAACTCGCCGCCGTGCTCGAAGGCGTTGGGCAGGTTGGGTGTGACATTGAGGATATACTTGATGCCATACTTGCCGAGCACATCCAGGTTGGTGGAGTCCTTGGCGCAGCCGAGGTAGAGGTAGGGCAGGATCTGGACAGGGAAGGCTGGTTGGCTGGATGGCACAGGGCTGCCGTCCGACTCGGTGGCACTGCTAGGCAGCTCTCGGTCTGACTCGCCGTCGGAGCAGTCAGAGCTGATTCGCAGGCCCCCCAGGCCCAGCACCGAGGTGGGTGGTGAGCTGCTCGGCGAGGAAGAGCTGTCCACATTGGTCTCGCAGTGCTCAGAGTACTCTGTCTGAAACTTGTTGAAACCACCTGTGGCCGGGGTTAGACAAGGCCTGGGTGAGAGGCTGGTGAGAGCCCAGATGTGCTACACAAGACCAGGGATGGGCAAGACTCCCCATACCAAGCACCACCACACCGATGGTCAGCATGGGCCATGCCAAGCATGTTACCCCTGTGTTCTCTCTTGTGTTCTCTCCATCTAAACCATGACCACCTCACAGAAACTGAGGCCCCAGGAGGTGAAGTGACGTGCCTGGACCCCAAAACCATACCCATAACACTTCAGGTCCCCCAGCCATGCCACCAGCTTTAGGGCACTTGAGGATAGGCCCCAGCTAATTCCTCTTCTGCAGCTCCCACGCACACATAGTACCCATGGGTGTTCAGTAACAGCTAAGTGGTAAAGGAAAGCAGAAAACCCCGTATTAGCCAGCACCTCTGGGTTGGCAAACTCCTCTTACAGATGAGACCACAGGTGCCAGAGCCACATCTGGGTCAGCTAGAGGCAGAGAGGTCCTGGGCTTCCTGGATAGGAGTCTAGGGGTTGCCCAGCCCCAAAACTACAGCTGGGGAGGGTGGTGGGAGGGTATTGGCTGGCCCCTTTCCCCAGCAGGGGCAGGTTCCTGAAGGGGGTCCTGGCTCCACTTCTCTAGAACACTCCCTTAGAACACAAGGCCCCCCAGCTTTGGACCTGCAGCAGGGGAGGGCCACTGGGGCTATGCAGGGACAGGAGAAATAGGGAGAGCCTTGTAGCGAGGCATGGGCCCTGCGCCCAAGGGTGCCGCAGGCTTCCCCTCCCCTCCTATCCTGCCCTGCTGCCAGCAAGAGGCCATTTTGGAATGTTAATTGGAAACACCAGCCTCAGCCACTCGCCCCCTGGTTCTGCCTCTCCCTTCGACAAGCTCTAGGGCAGCAGGCTGGGGACCTGGAGGTCCCGAGAGATGCGGGCCAGGGCAGTGGACCCTGTCCATACTTTGCCCCAAGCGCCTCCCAGAGGCGGCAATTCTCCGGTGTAAAGAGCAATGCCTGGATCCAGGAGACCCCAACCCATATGGTCTCCATGCGCTGGAGATGAGGATGGTACTATGAAAGGTGCCCTTCCTGATCCTGGCCTTCCATAAACACGAATTCCAGGCTGGACTTGGACACCCTGCCGCTTTTAGGGTTCCGGGAGGTGGCGCCTCCCTCTTCTGAGGGGCTCCACTGGAGCCTGGGCGCTACTGTCGCCCCATCAACAGGAAAAAAAGGAAACCCCAGGCAGAGAAAAGTTTGTTCCACCCACTCGAATCGGGCCAAGAAAGGGGGCGCAGAGGGAGTCCCGCCCCTGCCAAACCCACACGGTGGGGACCCGGCTCCAGGAGGGCGGACGCGGGCCGGGGACGACGTGGCGCCCAGCGGGACAGACCGAGCCCGTAGAGAGGAAAGAGCCTTCAAGGGGGGCGTCAGGGAGTCGCGGGGGGCCCCGCTCCCGTAAAGAGTCTCGGTGCTGCCCTCACCTTGGAGGTAGTAGGCCTGGCAGCCGTCGTCGCGCAGCTTCTGCAGGAGCAGGCCAAGCACGGAGGCGGGAGCGCCGGGCTCGGGCTGCCACTCGGCCGTGGCCTCGTCGTAGAGCAGCACGGTGGCCGCCTTGCAGCGCGTGGCGAAGCGCTCCTTGTCGGCGTGGTTGGGGATGATGGAGCGGATGGGCAGGTTGCCCTTGCGCAAGCGGCGCAACATGAGGCCCGGGATGGCCAGGTTGATGGCAGTCTCGATGTGCGACGACTCGAAGAGCTCGTGCGGCCGGCAGTCCAGCAGCAGCAGGGACGCGCCGCCGCGCGCCTCCAGCTCCTCCTGCAGCCACTCGGCGCTCTTGCAGGGCATGGCCCCTGCTCCCGTCGCCGCGCCCCCCCCGGTGCCTGAGCTGGACCCTGACCCCGCACCGGGCTCGGACCCCGCCCGGGTGCCCCCAGCCGCCGACGCCCCCGAAGTCGACATGTGCGCCCGCGCTGGGGGGCCGCGGAGCTGGTTTTTCATGGGGAGCGCCGGCGGCCCGGGGCCGGGGCCGGGCAGCCCTGCCCTGGGACGGCGCCCCGGCCGCGCGGGCCCCAGCCGCGTCTCCGGGCGCCCGCCTCCCGCCGAGCTGCACGCCCGCCGCCCCGGCCTCCCGGCCTCCGTCCCGCCCGCCCGGCCCTCCGCGCGCACAGCGGCCTGACAGCCCCAATTAAACGGCGGCTCCGGCGGCCGCGCGCCGAGGCGTTCTCCGGGGGGCGGGGCCGCGGGGCCGCGGGGCCGGCGCCCGGTCTTAAAGGCGCAGCGCCTCCATCGCCCCACCCCACAGGGTAAGCGGGCGCGCTTGTGGCCCGGGCGCCTGGAGACCCGCAGCGGGGCCCTCCCCCACCGCTTCTCCGTACCGTCGCTCCCTGGACTAGCTCAGAGCTGATTACAGTTCGCCTAGGGGGCCCGGCCTAGACGCCCTCACGGGTTCATTCTGCGCGTGCTCCCAAGCTCTTCTGGGCACTACGGGAAGAGCGGCCCTGGGGGTGTCCTATGACTGGCACCCCCACCCTACATTCACAGAAGCAGAGTTACCCCGGGACGGGACGTGATGGTGGGGCTGTCCAGCTGAGCAACTTCTCCTTCTCCCGCCTGTCATCTCCATTCATTCATTCTGTCATCGATTTCATTCAACAAATGGGAATTGAACGTCTACTACGTGCCAGGCACTGTGCTAGGTGGTCTCTGTTTCAGGCGACCTCATCGTCCCCCTGACTGTCACAGGTTCCAGACCTGAGGGGGAGCGTCTCACCCCAGTAGGCCTGACGGGAAATCAGGACCTGGGCGACTGGCGGGGTAGGAAAACTCAGGGTCGTGTCACCTTCCGTGGGCAGGGGTGGAGAAATCCTGTTAAGGACCAGTTCTGGGAAGGGAACGCGAGCCCTTTAAGAAAGCTTTACAAGCAGGGTGGTGACAGGCGCCCAGCGAAGCGCCACGTGACTTTTCCACGGGGCAGGTGGGAGGGGAATGCTCCTTTATAATCAGCTTTCCTTCCCCTGCCTCCCTCTCAATGGACCAATCAACTTCCGCGGTAGGCGGGCGCCTGCCACGCAGATAGCCAATCCTGGCCGAAAGAGGCGGTGGCGGAGGGAGGCAGGGCCCGCCGCGGGTTCCACCCAGCGCGGGGAAGTGGGCGGGGCCTCCGCCAGCCCTGAGTGTCGACTAGCAGGCAGGCGGGGCAGCGGAGGTGAATGGACCCGCAGGTAGCGCTAGAACAAAGCGTCTAGACGCAGGCAGTGCGCTTGCGCGGGACCTGCTGTGCTTTCCCTGCAGAGCCGGGGTGGGAGCTCGCGACTGGGCCCTGCCGTCCATCTGGTCCATTCCTTTGCCTAGCAGGGCGCCCCTCCCTCCTTGGGGCTTAGCCCCCTCTACTCCGCCCGAGGCTAGTCGGTTCTGAGACACCTTTCCTCCATCCCTGGCTGTTGGGGAGCAGTGGTGCTTGAGCGAGGGCCTCTGGAACCCCGAGGATTTGAGCTTTCCGGTAACCTCCGACCAGAAAGCACGAAAAGGGGTGGCTCAGAAGCAGTCCCCGCCCGTCTTTCAAGCGAGGGATAGTCTTCCTGAAGGGTTTCATCCTGGACCACAGGGCTGTGTCCCAAAGGAGCAGGGGTCTCTCCCACAGTCACACTCTCAGGCCACAGCAGTGCAGCCAGAGGTGGTCTTAGCAGTGTTTGGGTGCCCACAGAGGTGAAAGGAGAAGCAGCTCTCCGCCCAGGGTTGTCCTGGGAGTCCTGGGCCTGTGGAAAGAGCTTCCAGGGCCCAAGAAGCCAAGACCCAGATTCTGTGCTGCCACTTGCAGATGTGACATGTGACCTGAGTACAGTTCTTTCCTCTGGGCCTCGACAGAGCCCAAGCCATCTATGAATCCATCCGGCTGGGAGGATGTGATCTGAGGCCAGGGCTCTTGGCTGGCAGGCTGGATGCTACATGTGAGGGAGGGAGGGGGCACTCAGAAAGAGGCCTGTGCAAACTCCCAGGGGAGGGTGAGCTGCTGAGCAGTGCTCCATTCACTCAGCAAGCCTTGTCGAGGGCCTTCTGAGCACCAGACTGCCTGGAGCTGGAGCGACAACAGTGGAACCTCCGTCCTCAACTCAGGCCTGGCTGCCTCTGCCCTCTGCTCCACTACTGGGTTGGCTGCCGGTCTGGGCGCTCCCCCAGGCCCACCACAGGATGAGCAGAGACCCCTCTTTCTCTAGGGGAGAGACTGGTCTTGGTGTTCCCTCCCCAGATGGGTCCATGGTAGCTCAAGAAGGTGTCAAATGCCCAATAAGGGTGACATCCCTGAGGGGCGGGCCAGAGTCACATCAACAGGAGGCTTATGCTGTCCTCAAATGAGACTGGGCGTGTGTCCCATGGTGCTGAGGCATACTCGCTTCTGAGCGCCTGGTGAGGAATGGGCCATTGCTCTCACTATCGAGGGAACAGCTGAAATGGGAACCTCCTCTAAACCGCCCCCCACCCCGGCCCCTGCTGCCCAAGCATGAGGAAGAACTACCCTAGAGAGAGGAAAGGGGCCCTGCCATCCCTCACATTAGCCTGCAATGACTCCTGTCTCTCTCCCTCTAGACTCCTCTATCGGGGCATACATCCTGGAGGAAAGATCTGTGAGAATGTGTGGAATTGGAAAAGCTCCCACAGCAGGAGGAGAGGGTGTCCTCCAACGGGGAGATAAAGAGAGGCAGATTTGGATGACTGCAGAACAGGGAGAATGCGGGGAGGGGGTGACAGTGGAAGCAAAGGGTTGGCAGGAAAATTAGCCAGGGCCCCTGAGGTGCCAGTGGGACCCTGGGCCCCCACCAGACAGGTTGGTTGGAGGAAAGGCCCTAAGCCTTGATTCTCACTGGAGGGAAGAACCCTCAATCTCAGACTTATAAGGCCCACAGCAGGGCAGGAATCCGCCTGTGGTCACTCCTGGCAAGAGACCAGAGCTGTCCCTGTCCGGGGCCTTGCCCAGCAGCTGTAGGCTTCCCTCAAGGGAGAGGGTCTTTCCTGGCAGGAACCTGGTGCCCTGGGTGATTCCAAGGCAAGGCTTTGGAATCATTCTTCCTCTTTAGAAATGTGGTCTTTCCTGCCTTTGGTTCAGGCCTTCCCTCACCTACAGCCCCCAGGAGAGGTGCCCAGCTCACTAGGGTCTCCTTGAGGGGCAGGGTAGGGGAGTGGGAAAGAGGCTGCCAGAAAAGGTCTGTCCCTGGGGTTTCAGGAGGGGGAGGGGAAGTGCAGGTGGGACACGGTTGAACCCTCAGGGCTATCCCTTGTTCCCACACAGCCCAGGCCTTTGCACAGGTATTCCCCCTGCCTGGACAGTTATCACCCTCAGCCTTTGCCTGCCTTCTGATCCCAGCTCAGAGTTGCTGAGCACAGAGGGCTCCTCTGATCATCCAGGCCCAGATTAGCTTCCGTGCTGCGTGCTCCAAGAACCCCTGTCCCTTCCTCAGCCCATCTTTGCTCTGTACCCTATCAGTCACTGTCCACCACCCACCATCATCCACCACCACACCACACTTCTCACCTGGAACACCCAGGGGTGAGTCTGCCGTCCCTCAGGCCTGCTCCTCCTCCTGCCATCCCTTCTTATCGTGTTTAGCCAGCTTCCAGGCCCGAACCCACAAGGCACGTCTGGAGCTGCCTTCCCTGTCTGCTCACATCCAACCCCAGAACCACACAGAGAAGGGACCTTCCTGGCAGCACAAGGCCTCACCATGGGGGGATGTTTCATGGCCCTTTGCTGTTCCTCTGGGAGGAGCTGAGGGTCCCTAAGAGCAGATGTGAGCTAGTGTGCACCTCCTCCCCCCAAAATACACATTCATGTGGCTGGGTGACCGAGGAGCTATGTCATCAAGAACAGTCCAAATGCCTAAGAAATAGATTTTCCTTTTCCCACTGGTGTCCATGGATTTCTTAGAGATGGGCCACCATGCTTCTAATGGACAGGCCGAGGTGAGGGGAGGGTCAGCTCCTTGCCCTCCTGGTCCTAAGGAGGTGGCTTTCTGCTATGGGTCTGTCCCACATCCCACTGTAAGGAATGAGTAGGGTCTGAGCAGGGGCTGGGCACTCCAGTCTGTGGTGCCTGCTGCTGGAGACTAAGCCAGCCTCTGCCCAGAGCAGCTCTACCAGGCTGGAGAGGTGATCCAATGGAGGCCCGCTGAGACCTAGACTTGCTCTGCTCGCCCTTGAACTTGAGGCTGAAGAGGTGCTCCAATGGAGGCCCACTGAGACCTAGACGTGCTCTGCTCACACTTGAACTTGAGGCTGAAGAGGTGCTCCAGTGGAGGCCCGCTGAGACCTAGACGTGCTCTGCTCGCCCTTGAACTTGAGGCTGAATAGGTGCTCCAGTGGAGGCCTGCTGAGACCTAGACTTGCTCTGCTCGCCCTTGAACTTGAGGCTGAAGAGGTGCTCCAGTGGAGGCCCGCTGAGACCTAGACTTGCTCTGCTCGCCCTTGAACTTGAGGTTGAAGAGGTGCTCCAGTGGAGGCTTGCTGCAACCTAGACCTGCTCTGCTCGCCCTTGAACTTGAGGCTGAAGAGGCGCTCCAGTGGAGGCCCATTGAGACCTAGACTTGCTCTGCTCACCCTTGAACTTGAGGCTGAAGAGGTGCTCCAGTGGAGGCCCGCTGAGGCCTAGACTTGCTCTGCTCGCCCTTGAACTTGAGGCTGAAGAGGTGCTCCAGTGGAGGCTTGCTGCGACTTAGACATGCTCTGCTCGCCCTTGAACCTGAGGCTGAAGAGGTGCTCCAGTGGAGGCCCGCTGAGACCTAGACTTGCTCTGCTCGCCCTTGAGCTTCTTCCCCAACCCTTAGTGGGGTGCCCACCTGGGCTGGGGTTCAGACAGCAACATCTAAGCCAGGCCAGGAGAGGACTGTGAAGGGCTGGCAACTCCTCTGCCCTGTACAGAGCTCCTGGCTGCACACATACACGTATACATGTAAGGATACACACAACACAGGCACAACACGCATAGACCTACCCATATAACCACATATGCTCATGGGCACATAAGTGCATCTACAGAAATACACAGATACGGACCTATGCTTGTGTGCAGAAATACATAATACACGTGCACACATATTCTGTTGTATGTACACACACATATCCAGACCCACGTCTGGGCTCTTGCCACTCCTATTGGAGGGATGCCCACAGACGTCCTCCAGAGGGGTTGTTACCAGGCTGATGGGGTCCACGCTCCTCTCCCCTCAGCCCTCTAGTCACTTAGGCTCACATTGCCCTAGGCTGTTGCTGGTATCTTTGTAGCAACAGGTTCTGGATGGAAGAGGAGTCCATCCCTGCCTTTTCAGCTTGGGCCTGTCAGCCCTGGGTAATGGCAGTGTAGTGTGGGAAAGCTGGGACAGCTCTAGGGTGGGGGAGCTACGTGCCTGTTCATCTGCCCCCTCTCCTGCCCAGGTGAGCAGGACAGACCTGGTGAGAGTGCAGGGCCTGGGGGAGCAAGTAGCCCTGGCAGAAAAGAGGGTCACGCCCAGGATGCTCAGAGCACAAGACATGGCAGGAAGGAAGCAAGGGTCTGGGAGATCTGTGGGGAATCCTCAAGGCTGCTTGGAGAAGGCAAAGTGGGGAGAGAGGAGAGAGCCCAGCTGAGAGGGGAGCCTCCCACTCCTTGTTCCTTCTCAGACATTTTCTCGGCACCTGCCCCATGCCAGAGAGTGTGCAGGACAGTGAAGTGGAGACTCAGATGGCACAGACCAACATAAATCCTCTCTCTCAGAGCTCCTCACCCAGCAGTGCAGTGACAGAGCAAACCCTTGGCCAGCCACTCACTTGAGGATGTGCCTTTCCAATCACAGCCCGTGGAGCCAGCCCAAGGATGGAAAACAGGACACACATCTACCACTCTTCCATGCTTTGTCCCTGGCAGACATTACTAGTCAACCACAGCACATTTTCTTGCTGAGCCATGCCTTGGTCTCAAAACCCTTCTAAGCAGGCATGACCAGCCGATTATCGTAGGCAAGAAAGCTAAAATCTATTTGCTTAGGTTCCAGTTCACAGACAGACCAGCTATGCTCTCTCTCCCTGTCCCCACCGCCAGCTTAGCTCGTCCTGACTTCCTCCTGCTTGCTGCCTACACTGTGCGCCAGATACAGTGTCCCTGTCTCCACGTGTCCTCATTGCATGCCCCCAGCCTCTGAAATCCTCTCCAGCTTCGGAGGGGCCACAGCCTCAGGAGGCCTTCCCTGCGTAACCTCAATAGTCTGCTTTTTCTCCTAATCCTTTAGTGTGGGGCCCAGTGTTTTACTTCATTTTCTTTTATTTTTATTATTATTTTTTTGAGACAGGGTCTTGCTGTGTCCCCCAGGCTGGAGTACAGTGGCTCGGCCACAGCTCACAACAGCCTTGAACCCCTGGGCTCAAGTAATCCTCTGTCCTCAGCCTCCCAGAATGCTGCAATTACAGTCACGAGTCAGCGCATTGGGCCAAGTCCAGCATTTTCTACCCTCTATCCATTTAAGGGCGCTTCAGACTGTAGGATCTAGGATGGGGCTTCACCTCTGTGGCTTCTTCCTCTAGGTTAGCCTCCCTTTCATCATCGAAGTCCCATCTCCCATGAGGTCATCAAGGTCCTGGGCCCCACCCTGCCCTCCACTCCAAGCTCTCTCAGGCATGGGGCCCCCCTCAGCGCAATGGGGATCTGCTGGGCTGGTCAGCCTAGGCAAGTGAGCATTTAAAGCTCTGCTTGGGGCTGAGTGGGGGCTGATGTCAAGAGGGCCTGGTTTCTGTTCCGGAAGAAAGGCCACACCCTGCTTTGTCCCCACTCCATTGCAGCCTCTTGTTTTCACATCCTCAGCCTGTTTTCACCCCGGATTCCCCAGTGGGGTGAGCAGAGCAGGACTTGTCTGGCCGTTCTACAGATAGGAAAGCTGAGGCCCAGGAAAGGAAGTGTCTTGCCCAAGGCCCTGGCTCCAGCCCCAGCCAGTTACTCACTCACCCACCAGGCCTGGGGTGAGTCATGGTGGCCCAGGTGATGGGAAGGAAACACATAAACATGGGCAAGAGGGAAGGACAGTCTGCAGGGAGGGTGGATGCCCGCCTCGGGCTCCCAGTGATGAGTTCTCACACAGGCCGTTGTGGGCTTCCTGAGCTTGCACACTCCCTACTGTCTCAAATCATCTTCCCTTCTGGCCTTGAACCCAGGCTTTGCATCAGCCCTGGGAACACTGCCAACCCATTTGACAAATGGAGAAACAGAGGCCCATGGCCACAAATCAGGCGGTGGCAAGGGGCTGGGCCCAGACAAAAACCCAGAGCTCCTCTCCCCAGCCCAGGGGTCCCAGCTGGCTCTCACTGTGGCTCAAGTGCAGTCCACAGGGAGCCCCTGCTCTGCCAGCTCTTTCCCGTCTCTGGGGAGGCCCAGTGCTGGCAGGGTGGGAGACAGACTGGGAGGACAGGCAGCTGTGCACACCCATGAAGAGAAGAGCTGTGTCTTCCACAGAGCATTTGTGCTACCAAACGCCTTTTCCACTTCCATGGCAGAGATGGCTAATCCATCCCAGGACTCAATTTCAGAAGCCATCTGGCCACCACCACACAGCCCTGGTCCTCCCCCTTCTCCCCTGAACCACCTCGCCCACCTCCTCCCCAGGCCTGTGCCTCCATCTTGACAGCCACTCCCCACACAGTAGCCAGAGGGATCTTTTGAGAAGGTGGAGGCAGCCTCCCCTCCTCCACAGCCTCCCGCTGTTGCCGGCATAGAGTCTACACTCTGCATAGGATCCACACTCTGCTCTGTGACCCCTCCCCTCCCTCCTCTCTTCGTGGATTTCTCCAGCAGCCTGTATTCCCCCAGCCCGGGCTCCCTCTGCGGCGCCTCTGCCCTTATCGGTCCCCCTGCTGAAACCCTCCTTTCTCAGCTCTCACTCTTGACTACCTTCTTATTCTGTCTGCCAAACTCACTCATCCTCTTAGGGCCACAGTGGGCACCTGGGAAGTGGTGGAGCCAGAATTGGAACCCTGGCCTATTTCTAGACTCTTCTCTGTTGTCAGCTATGAGCACATGGTCCTGTAATTTAAAACGTGTCTGGGGCCCGGTACGGTGGCTCACACCTGTAATCTCAGCACTTTGGGAGGCTGAGACAGGTGGATTGCTTGAGCTCAGGAGTTCAAGACCAGCCTGGGCAACGTGGCGAAACCCCATCTCTACAAAAAAAATACAAAAATTAGCTGGGTGTGGTGGTGCATGCCTGTAGTCCCAGCTTAGGATGCCGGGTGGTAGGATCTCTTGAGCCTGAGGGGCAGAGGCTGTAGTGAGCCATGATCATGCCACTGCACTTCAGCCCGGGTGACAAAGTGAGAACCTGTCTCAAAAAAACAAAGCAAACAAAACCCACAAACAAAACAAAACATGTTTGGCCCTCCCTTGCCGCACTTGATGGTTCCAGAAGCCTCTCACTGCCGTTCCTTCTTGGGCCTCAGCCTATCCCGTATGACCTGCCCGGAATCACTCAGTGAGAGTCTCTGGAGCCAGAGGGCTCCCTGCCAGGAAGGGAGGGACCTTGAACCATAGCCCTTGATTCTCCCACCCAGGTGCAGCTCCTCCAGCCTCCACAGAATGAGCCCAAATTCCCACCTCTTTATGGACCTAAGGGTCCCTGGGGTCCCAAGCCTGGGTTCTAGTCCTACACTCACTCCCACCACCCCACTTCAAGCCTGGAGGAGGGGCTGAGCTGAGTCAGGGGCTCTGACTTACCTGGGCACCCCATCTGCTGACACTGAGGTCATCCCTAGAAAGCCAGGAGAAGCCACTCAACAGCCTGGGGAAATTAGGTGTGCTGCATCTGATGTCCTCCAGCCTCAGAGGTAGGCAGAGGTGGAGGGGAAAGGACTTAGATAAGCCCAGGTGGACTGGGCTCCCTGCCCACAGCCACAGGTGAGGGCTACACCTACATCCTAGCCTTTCCTCAGCACCTCTGCCCTGGGATGATCTCTCACCCTGCCTTACATGAACACTGCAGGGCTTGTGGGCTCACCGCATGAGCCCACCTGGGAGCCTGAGGGATGGGAGCTAGGGCTTTGCAGGAGCAGGGATCCTTAGCTGCATGCCCACCTGGCCACCATGGCACCCTAGGCCCCCTGCTCAAAGTTCCTGATCCTTAGAAGGCCACCTCTGCCAAGAAGGGCCTGGAGCCCAGGTGGTTTGAGCAGGGGATGGGAAGGGGAGAGGACATCTCAGGCAGGTAGTTGCTCAGCCAGAGCAACGGCAAGAAGTAGTGATGGGGCTGCGGGTTGCCCTGGTTCTGTCTTTGCCAAACCAGCCTATGGTTTTTTGACTGGGAGAGCTGGTAGTGGGAGGTTCCTGACAGTGAAGACAGTCCAACCTCTGAGGCAGGGAAGGCAAAAGAGGCCAGGAGTTCCCAGGGCACCAAGTGGGCGGATGTGCCAGGGGCCTGGGCTGGGCCTGCCTTGGGTGGGCAGGTCTCTCTGTAGCTGCTAGGCCTAATTGCCTCATTAACATCAGCCTGCTGCCTGGGCCTGTCTGGTCCCCTCCCTGCCTGCCCACGCAGCCCTGTTTTCACGAATCCTTCCTATGAGGCATTGATGGTGACAGTGAGAGTGACCACGACGAAGCTGGGAAATGGCCTGGGAGCCAGCCGGCCTGGCCCAGGTGCGGGGTTGCTGGCTTGAGGCCTCATAGTCCAGCACTCTTTCACATGATTCAGCTGGCCAGCTGCCTGCTGGGACCTGGATATGGGCTCTTCCCAGGTAGGCAGCAGCAGGAAATAGTCTGGGGACTCCCCTTCCTGGCCTGGTCCCACCCAGCCTGACTCCGACCACAGGGGCACAAACCCCAAGATTTGGACAACTCCCTTCTGGAAAAGACCAGGCCCTCTGGGAGGAGGAGGGAGGAGGGAAGAGGGGTTCAATTGCTCTGACCCTTAGGGCTTCTACTGGGGCCCTCCAGGGTGGGGACAGGTGGGATCAGGGCCTACTCTGCCTGGGCCCCTGCCCACCTCCCCGCCCCTCCCCATGGCTTATGTAGTCTCCCAGCAGAGGACAGCACTGCCCTGACACCCATCTCCAACTGGACAGCTCTCTAGCCTGAGCCCTAGGGGCAGTGGAGAGCCCAGGGCTGGTGGGCTGAGGAGTGTTGGGAGGAATTTGGCTAGAGCTGGAGCCTTTCCCAGACACCCCGAAGCATCAGCCAGCCCATAGCCCCCAGGCCCCGCCCAAGAACTCAGGCTGGGCGGTAGCTGGATTCCCTAAGCCATGGAGACCACCCAGACTTGGTGCTCCCAGGAAAAAGAAAAAGGCCGAGGGACCTGGTGCCTGTGGAGCTGGGGAAACAGTGCTGCCCCCTGCTCTACACCTGGGGGCCTCTGCAGTGCCCCAGCCCCTGGGCCTCAATCTCTATCTATAAAGTAGGGCAGTACCTGCCTCCCTTAACTCTCAGGAAACATGGCGCAGCCAGGAAGGTTGGTCCCAGCAGAGAGAAAGGAAAGGCCTCTTTGTCCTAAGTAGGGGGGTATAGACTGTCAACTACCCCTGTGCCCTTTGGGCAGCAGGAGTGGCCTTGGCCTGACCCACCTGTGCCAGAGAAAGTCAGTGCTGACCACCTGGCAGGCCCTTTGCCAGGCATAGCAGGACAGCCTCTAGGTGGCCCTCAGGCGACCAAGGTGTGAGTGTGCCGAGTGTGTTGGGGCAGGGCGGGGGTAAGACTGGGTTGGGCTGGAGATGGGGAGCCTGACAAAGACACTTGGTTCCAGTCTTGACCACCACTGGCCTCTCCTCTCCAAGCCTCAGTTTCTTCCTCTATAAGAGTCCCCAAATCCCGGGCTGTGGAGTGCGGCCCGAGCTCCACCTCTATCAGATCAGTGGCGCATTAGATTCTCACAGGAGCGTGAACCCGAGTGTGGACTGTGCGTGAGAGGACTCTCGGTTGCATGCTTCATATGAGAATTGATTGCCTATGATCTGAGGTAGAACAGTTTCATCCTGAGACCATGCCCCCGCCTCGAGTCCATGGTAAAACTGTCTTCCACAAAACTGGTCCCCAGTGCCAAAAAGGTTGGGGACCACTGGTCTCTAAAATGGGGCTTCAGTCTAGCACACAAGGCTGCTGCGAGGCTAGGAGAGGAGCTATGTAAAGGGCCTGACCCAGCCTTCTGCTCAACCCTCTTTGTGCCCAGAAAGTAGGGAGAGGACTCAGGAGTAGGCAAGGACTCTGGGTGGGAAGCCCAATGGAGCAGAGAGATGGGAGGGGGCCTGTGAGCTGCTGCGCCAGGGAGTGTGGGCAGAGGGGGTTGTGAGCAGAGAGGCTGGCCCCCATAGGGAGGGAAATGGAGACAAAAGAGCTCTCTGAACCTAGAGCCAGGGGCTGCCCATGCTGAGGCTGATATCGCAGTGGGAGGGTAGCATGGACACTCCCAACACCCTGGGCCTGCCCATGCACTTCCCATCCATCTCCTGGGGAAGGCCCTGCCTGCCGGCCTCTGCACCCATGCCAGCCCACTCACCTGCCTGTTGGCTCATGGGGAAGAAACACCAGCATAGGGAGAAACTCTGGGTCACCAGGGCCCGGCTGGCTCAAGTGAGGTCCTCCCTCCAGGTCTTGGCCACACCAGCCCCTGCTGGCTCCTGCTCACCCATCATTCGCTGTCATCCCCATCAATTCCTACCCTTTGCTCAGACGCAGCAGGTAACAATTCCTGATGGGACCCTCAGGGAGCTTTTCCTGTTGTGAGGTTTTGACCCATCCTTACTGCCTCCTCCCTCTTCTTCCTGTAGCATTTTCTAGAGTGGGTTCTGTAGAATCCCAGGCCCGCCAGGTACGCCACAATAAAGAGGGCCATGTGGACAGATGTCTGGAAGCTCCGTGAACTCTATGGCCCAGCTGTGCTGCATGGGAGTGTATTAATGGCTCTGACAAGTCCTTCAAGGAAGAAGCTGTGTTTACTTCGTCCAGTTTTTTTGCATGACCCCCACTAATGGCCCATGGAACTGGGCCTTCACTGCATCCTCCAGGGCAGATGTGGCCCTCTGTGGCTCGGTGGCTGTTTTACATACCACATTCTCTCACCTGGACTTCCCTTCTTTTTTCCAGATGGGAAGCTGAGGGCCACTGAGTTCGTCACTCAAGAATTGAATTCCATACCGTTGGGGCCTGCTCGGATGGCCCTGGGGTCTACTTTTCTTTTTCTTTTTTTCTTTTTTGAGACAGAGTTTTGCTCTGTCCCCCAGGCTGGAGTGCAGTGGCACAATCTCGGATCACTGCAACCTCCTCCTCCCAGGTTCAAGTGATTCTCCTGCCTCGGCCTCCAGAGTAGCTGGGACTATAGGCACGCACCGTCATGCCTGGCTAATTTTTGTATTTTTAGTAGAGATGGGGTTTTACTGTTGCCCAGGCTGCTCTCGAACTCCTGAGCTCAGGCAATCCACCCACCTAGACCTCCCAAAGTGCTGAGATTACAGGCGTGAGCAACCACGCCCAGCCTGGGGTCTGCTTTTCACATGCAGGTCCAGCGGCCCCGGTGGGATCAGAAGCCACCCTAGCCCCGTTGCTGGGGACTAGGATGCCTCACGAGGCGCCGGGATGCCGCTGGAGAGGAGAGGAGAGGAGTGAGGTGAGCAGGCCGCCCGGACACGCTTCCTCTACTGGCACCGCTGCTCCTTGTGCTCTCCAACCTGTGACTGCATGGGGCCAGACAGAGGCCAGATGTGGGGAAGCCACTGTGGCTCAGTATGGGGGCTGAGGACAGGGCCCCCTCCCCAAGCCCAGGCCAGCGTTGGGTTACGAGCCCTGAGGATCTCCTAATGAGTTCCACATGCTGGTGGATGCCTCAGAGAGGAAATGGGAAGGGGCTGGGGAGGGGAGAGGGGGCCTGAGAGGGGATTGGAAACATGTGTTTGTGGAGGAGGAAGGGAGAGGGAGGAGGGGAGCGGGAGGTGGGAGGAGGGGAAAACTGTATCCCCAGGAGTTCAGGTGCTCATCCCCAGCGAGGTTGGCTGCCAGGCACACAGGCCCCTGCAGGAGGCCCCAGGCCAGTGGTCTGCTGCGGGCGGGAGTGGTGAAAGAGGCCCCTTAGAGGCCCAGTCCTCTCCTTCAGACAGAAAAAGCCCAAATCCCTGGCTCTGCTGGCTGAGCCACTTGCGGGGGCAGGATAGAACCAGGCGGGTGGGAGGGTCTGTGGGGGCATGACAAAGAGCCCCCCTATCTCGTCGGCCGGCCAACAGTGAGATGCACACTCAAATCCAGCCAGCCACCTGCACCCTACCCGAGAGGCCCTAGTACCACGAGGCCACTGACATCTCCAACCCTGATACCCCAACTGCCCCTCTCAGCCAGCAACTGGTAGGGAGGCTGTCCCACTCTCGCCCTCTATCCTGTGGGACTGGACGAGGCACCTGGTTTGGCCTGGTGGTTGGAAGCCTCAATAGGAAAAGGCTGTGCAGGAGTCATGTGGGCATGTGGGGTGGGGGTGTCCAGTGAGCGAGACCCATGGCAGTTACTAAGCAAAGTCTAAGGGCCTTACGGGACACAACAGCTCCTACTCCCGGGAGCACTGGTTGAGCCCCAGGTTGGGCCAGCCAAGCAGCTGAGGCTGAGCCTGGAGTGGGCCTTGTAGCCCGCTGGTAGTCAGCCCCCATTCCCACCTATCTCCCTTGGCCGCCAATTGCAGCCCAGCAGGGACAATGCCAGCTCTTAGTGCTTTGTGTGAATTGTTTCAGCAAGTCTTCCCAACAGTCTTAGGGAGTCACTTTTGCTCTCATCCCATGTTATGGATGAAGAGGCCGAGGCACAGAGAGGTAAAGTCAGAATATTCCCAGCAGCAGGAACAGCGGGTGCAAAGGCCCTGGCGCTGGAACGTGCCTGACGTGTCCAAGGAACAGTGAGGAGGCAGGTGTGGCTGGAGGAGAATGAGGGCAGGGGGGCAAGAAACGGGGTAGGGGTGGGCAAAACCACAGCAGGCCTCAACTGTGGGGATCACTCCTGTGGTTTGTTCTTGGAGGAGCTGGGAACTGCCCAGGAGGTTGAGCAGGGATGGCGTGAGCAGTCCTACAAGTGTTCTTACTTTTTACTCGTGCATCTCAGCAGACTCTGGCTACTGTGTTGAGAACAGATGGGGTGGGCTGGGGGCGGAAGTGGGAGACAGGTAGAAAGCGAACAGGCGACATCTCAGCAGGTCATGGCTCCTTAAGGGTCTCGCTCCAGATAGCCTGAGAGGTGGGCAGGCCTGAAGGTGGGGCAGCCTGAGGCTTCCATCCCCCACAAGAGGGGGCCATGGAACTAAGACTCCCCTAAACCAGAGGCATTTATCCCCAACAGGAGATTTTGGAATACCTCTCAAAGGGCCATGGTCATTTTTGTGGGGTCTCACAGTGGCCCTGCTCCTGGACACACCGTAATTACTTGGGGAGCTGGACCCAACCCCAAGAACCAGGGGCAGCCTTGGAGCACAGGTCAGCTTCACAGTTCCAGCCAAGAAGGCTGAGGGCAGCAGCGCAGATATGGGCCATCGCGGCCTCTGCAACAGAAAGCGCCTTCTGTTTCCAGTTAGCAGGCGCATGAGTGCTGCTGCCTGGAGGACAGGGAGGACTCATTACATTGCTTCTCTTGCTCCAAGTTTCAGAGGCTTCTGAGAAACAAATCCACAGCAAGTTGTCAGGAGGGAGGTTCTGGGACCTGAGCTGAGGTGGAGAGGGGATGTGACGGCCCTGGAGAGCATGACCAGCACTCCTATTCCAACCTTGGGCATGAGGACACGCTTTAGGGTGGCTGTGGCTGGGGTCAGAGTTTGAGGGGCTCAGTGCAGAGGTGGAGTAGGCACCATGGGAACTTCTGAGGGAGCTGGATGGTTCTAGAGAGACCTTCAGGCCAAGGCAAGGACCCCGGCTGAGCCTAGCCAGGGAGGACAGAGGTCTGGAAGAAGACACCAGGTGGGTAAGGCATCTGCAGGGCACATGTGCCCTTGGCCAGGCCGGAGACCAGGAGGACAACAAGGCTGGATAAATGTGGGCCCAGCTCCTCAGGGCCACCCACGGCTCCAAAGTCAGTCCTGACTCCCAAGTTGAGTCCAGGAAGCATGGAGACGGACAAGGGCAGGCATCAGTACGTGTGGCTGAGTGACACTGCTTGGCATGGACCTTGGCTTCTGCAGGCCAGGCTTCTGCCCACTGGGTATCCACAAAAGATGCCAAAGTCCCACTTTCAGGAACACACGCTGGTGCCTGAAAGAGAAGCTTAGGGCTGAGAAAAGGAAGCTGTAGGAAGACATCACTTCCTCTCCTGCCAATGTTCCTTTTAGCAGCATTCTGATTTCTCATGGGGGGCAGGAGTTTCTGCTGCAAGCAGCACTCCAAGCAGACGAGGCTCTAGGTGGCCTCACCTGAGGTGAAAACACTGCTGGCCTTGCTCTATAAATAGGTTCTTGGGAGAGTGTTTCCACACGAGTAGCTCCTGGTAGGAGGAGGGGCTGGCACAGGACACGCTTCCTAATGACTTTCCCACAGGCTGTCTGGGCTGGCTCCAGCCTCGTCTTGAGCGTGGTCGTGGGTGCCCCACGGGTCATGGAGGCAGGTTGGATCTTCTAGGGAGGTACTCCCCACAGTGTCCGAGCGAGGGAGCCCAGGGTGCCAGGGCGGACTGGCTGGGGTTGGCTGAGCCTACCAGACAATGGGAAGAGGCCCTGTTCCAGGGAGGCAATGCTCACCGGAAGTGGAGCCATGGCCCAGGGCACCAGGACCGCCTGGCCTGCCACCACTGCCTTAGCGCATGTGGTTTCGTCAGCAGCCTGGGCGGCCGGAGCAGGGATGGTAAGGAGAGAACTCCCGAGGGTTCTTAAGGGGGATTCTGCTCCCCCTTAAACAGCCACACACCAATTAAAGTTGGAGCCATCAGGGGCCCATCTCCAGCAAATCATTTTGGAAATGAGGTTAATGACAGGGCACTGGGGCGACAGGACAGTGTGACTCACCATGCCTTCGCTTGCTCAGCAAGCTGGGCTTCCAGGATTCGAGGCAGTCACAAACACCCACCCCTAAGCCTGTGCTCTCCTCAGAGGTGGCCTTAGTGACAGCAGAAGAGGTAGCCTTAGATTGCTTGCCTCCTCAGGTGGAGAGGGGCCCAATCCCTTCTCACCACTGGGACACCCATGGCAGGGGCCATGGGATCAAGAGATGAGAACTCTAGCCACCTAACATTACAGAGACAGAGGGACCCTGGGACCATGAGCCCCCCATCCCCATTGGCACATGGGGCCAAGTTCCAGGGAAGGGGCCTGAGGCCTGACCTGCCAGGCCAGTGGCAGGATAACATCAATGGTCACACACTGTCCACACTCGCTTGCACCAGCCACTGTAGTGAGTGCCCAATGAGACAAGCACTATTGTAACAGAGGCCCAAAAAGGTCACAGAACTAGGCGGGGAGAGCCAGGGTTTGGACCTGGGCCGTGGGTCGGGAGCCTCCTGACCTCACGACTCTGCCCTTGCCCCACAGAGCCCTGTCCCCACCACCACCACCACCACTGAGAAATGATGATACTGTGGCAATCAAATTGCAGAACTGAGGCCCAAGGACTGTGCTGGGTGGCAAGATGGCCGAGTTCCCATAGCAGGCTGGCATGTGCTACCTGAGTTTCCGAAGTGGGTGGTGACCCCTTGATACAGCCTGTTAGGTGCTCCCAGGGTGTGGTGACTCAGGTGAGAGGTGGGAAGGCTTGCCACAGGCCGGGGCCTGACTTGGTGGCTTCCACCTGGGAGCTGCCAGCCTTGGTCATCCCAGCCACCCCTCAGCTTCTCCAGCAGGAAGTATAGGTTCATCCCTGGAACCCATAGAAACTGGGCAATGGTAGGCAGCGGACTGCAGTTTAAATCAGACATCTATTCTTTTATTTCACATAGGGAAAATTAGGGCATGAAGGGGTTGGGGAGGCGATCGATGGGGAATTGCTGCTGATATGCACTTACTGACAAAAAGAAATGCTAACCTAACTTCATCTTCCTAACAAAAAAGAGGTTCCTGCAATTTGCTTTTCTGAGAGCTCAGTTACCAAATCCAAAATTAGGAGAGATGACGGCTGAGCCGAGGCATTTGCATTTCCCGAAGGGCTGCTTTTGTACTTGGCAGCAAGAGTGGGGGATCAGTAGCAGCCCCAGCTACAGGGGAGCCATCGGGTAGGGTTGGCAGTGTCGCTTGGGGAGATTCCACAAGAAAGGCTCCATCATGTGGCTCCCACACCTCGCCAAGCCACCTCAAGCCCACCCAGACCCCACACTCCTCACTGCCTGTGAGGGCCCTACACTCCCAGGCAGTGTGGTGTGCAGCTCAGGGGTTCTGCAGCGTCTCCACGGGGAGGGGGTGGGGGTACAGAACTGAGGCTAGAGGGACAGTGTCTACAGCGGTCACAGCTACCTAGGACCCCTGTTTCCCTTCCCCTAGATTCTCACTCAGAGCAGTGAGCTCCTGAGTCAAGCCTTGCATGAGCAAAAAGAACTCAGGAAGAACTTAGCCCCCAGCTGAGAGCTTTAGTGCCCATCCCAACCCCAGCTCTGCCCTCAGCATGGTGATACACACTGACCCCCTGGCTTGGTGGAGGCAGTTGCTCTGTGCTTTTTTTCTGAGGCAGATTCTCACTCTGTCACCCAGGCTGGTGTGCAGTGGTGCGATCTCGGCTCAATGCAATATCTGCCTCCCAGGTTCAGGCGATTCTTCTGTCTCAGCCTCCGTAGTAGCTGGGACTACAGGAGCGCACCACCACGCCCAGCTAATTTTTTTTGTATTTTTAGTAGAGACAGGGTTTCACCATATTGGCCAGGCTGGTCTCAAACTCCTGACCTTGTGATCGCCTGCCTTGGTCTCCCAAAGTGCTGGGGTTATAGGCGTGAGCCACCACGCCCAGCTTTTTAAATTCTTTTGAGATAGAGACTCACTCTGTCCCCCAGGCTGGAGTGCAGTGGCGTGATCTTGGCTCACTGCAATCTCCATCTCCCGGGTTCAAGTGATTCTCCTGCCTCAGCCTCCCAAATAGCTGGGATTACAGGCGTGAGCCACTAAGCCTGGCTAATTTTTGTATTTTTAGTAGAGGTGGGGTTTCACCACATTGGCCGGGCTGGTGGTGAACTCCTGGCCTCAAGTGATCTGCCCACCTCGGCCTCCCAAAGTGCTAAGATTACAGGCCAAAGGCTGGGATTGAGCCACTGCGCCCGGCCTGTGCTGTTTTAAAGAGCAGCATTCCAAGAAGAACATCCTGCCCCCAAATTCCAGGTCTGGCTGGTGCTCCATCAAGGGAGGGGTGGGAGCCCGGACCACTGTAGCAGAGCCCTCTACAGTCCGTGGAGCTTGAGCATGGGCCTATCCAAGCTGGCCCTGGCTCTGGCCTGTCTCCATCTGGACGGCCCATGTCAGGCTGTCCCAGGACGTGCTGATATCATACAAGAAGTGTGTGGGGGCAAGTCCTCCCACCTGACCGCTTACATCTAATAACCAGTGGAGCTTCCACTGGCATCAACAGTTGGGAATAAATACCACACCACTACCCCTAAGACCACCTCCCTCAACTCCACACATCCTCCAGCAGAAAAAGGTGGATTTCAGAGATTCCAAACTCGATCCTGGTGTAAACTGAAGACAGGGGTGACAGCGATCTTCTTCTGGCCTGAGAGCAAGAGCTGCCACACAATGCCCTGGAGACCCTGCGAGTGTCCTGCTGCCCCCAGTGAGGGGCCATCATCTGTCTTTGGAGATAACCTTGTCCTGGGCTGGCTGCTCAAATCATCAGAATCTCCACATGTGGCAGGTCCAAGCCCAGGTCTGGAAGCCACAACAAGCAGCCTAGTACTGGCACAGGGGGGAACCAACACAGCTGGCCCCACAAGCTGCCCCTCCTCCAAGCAGGCTGACCTCCAGTTGCCTAGACTCTCCTTCAAAGCCTCCTGAGGTAGCTGAGAGACTTGCCTGCCAGGCTCTTCCACACACCGGCAGGGCCGCACGGGACAAATGCAGCGGGTCCCAGCAGCCACCTGAGCACCCTGAGCCAGCAGCTTCTTCCCATCGACAGCACAGGGGGAGTATGGCGTTGACAGGCCCAGTCGATCCAGTGGGACTCGTGGGGATGGGGAGTGATGGGCTTCTCTTGAGCACCTCTCTGCACTGGGCACAGTGCGTCACATACCTTGTAACCAGAGGAGTGGGCATCACCACCACTTCACAGAGTAAGAACCCGAGATTTGGAGAAGTTAGGGCACAATGCTGAGGTCACACAGCTAACAGGCTGCTCCATTCCCACCCACTGCAGGCCAGGGAAAGCAGCGTCCCCGTTCTTGTTGTTCATCAGGACTCATCACAGCTGCCCCCTTGTCAGTCCAAGCTCTTAGGGATGCAGGCTCTGCTTTCACCTGGAGGCTGCAGAGGCTGTGCACTCACTGACCTTGTGGTCCTGACAGCTCCTGGGAACATCTAACACCATCCTCCATTCCCCAGGGCAGGGCAGGTGTGTTTGAGGAAAGACCTCCCTGGCTGGCTGAGCCCCAAGAAGCCGAAGACAGAAGGCATGGACGACACACAGACACAGGGAAAACACTCACCCTGGCTTCCCCAGCACAGGTGCAGAGGTAGGAGCCTATGGAAGCCCTCAGGAGCCAAGGGAAACGCAGGTACCTGAGTCCCAACAGAAGCAGCCAATGGGGGCCAGCCAGAGGGAGGTGGGTGGCATGCAGGGGCTCTGGCTGCCCTTCCTCCCTAACACCCCAAATAGCTGCAAACAGGGTGTCCTGGCCTCAGAGGTTATCCTGGCGGAGGCCCTCCCAACTCACCATTCTCGTTCTCTGGGCCCTGGGGATGGGAAGATTGATTAAGTCTCACCCAGCATAAGCCACTCCTGCAACAAGTGCAATGAAGTCAGGTTTAATTTTCAGATTCCTTTGCCCTCACACACTGGAGGCCACCTGGCTCTAGTGAACACATATGGAACAGAAACCAGGGCCACTGCAAAGCCACCACCCACTTGAGAGGGTTTGTTACTGGATAAACCTGACTCAGATGGGCCTACTTTGGGCTTTTAGTCAGATTTAGAGAAAACCCCTGGCTTATCCAACCAACGTGCAATCAATTTCTATGCCATGGCAGGCGTGGAAAAAGCCAGTCACATGTCCAAATGATGAGTCGAAATCAAGGCATTGTGGGGCTGCCTCCTCCAGAGGGGGAGCCACAGTCTCAGGACCCTGAGGGAGCAGGCATTTTCAAGTGGCTCCTTTACATTAGGCAAAATGTGGCCCTCAGTCGGGTCTGAAGCATCATTTGTGTGTGAGCCCGACCCATGGGGGGCCTCTGGCTGCCAGGACCAAGAGGTGGAGAGCCTCCTAGTGCAGATGGCAAGGTGGAGGGCAGAACTGCAAAATCCAGGCCTCCAGTATGGATGTGATTCCCACAGAGTTCAGTCCCCTTTATTTACCCAAGTCCCACAGTACAAATCCCTGGCCTGCCACCCGCCAAGTTGACTGAGCTCCTGATTCTTGCTCCCCCGATCACGGTGTCGTTCTCTGCATGATTAGCTGCTGGTTCTCTAGACACTGCTTCAGCTTGTCTTCGGTCAGTGTCAACCGCTGCTCCAGGATGGAGACTGTCTGCAAAATAAATAGTGGTTGGGTCAGAACACAGAGGGGCCACCAGGCTGCTCTAGGGACCCCCTTGGCCAGTCCCCACTTGGCTGCCTCAGCCACTGCCCAAATGCCAAGAGCTGGCTCTTTTCACCTAGGGGTTCCGCCAGGCCCCTTGTCTCTGGTGCTACTGGGATAGCCCCTGCCTTTATGTCTGCTCCTCCAGGCTCTGGATGGCTGATCTCTGATGTTTCTGGGCAGGGGGTAGGGACACAGTGAGGGAAACTAGATGGCAGGTTCCACAGCCTTTGGTTATTTCTAAAGAGAACTAAGGGGTCAGGAATCCCCTGCCCTAGTGGCCTGGCATTTACACTGGAGTTCTGGACCAAAACCAGCTTCTTGTCTGGGCCAGGCTCTGTCCATAAACAACTAGAGGCCACCAATCACCTCCACTCCAGAGGTGAGAAAACTGCACCCACAAATGATAGTATCCTACTTGGGTCCTTCCCCTCACAACTGGAAGAGCCTCCCAGGCTGGCAGGGGACAAAGGTGGGGAGGTGAGTCCCCTGATCCCAGGAGGGTCTCTGCCTGTTCAAGTTCAACCAACCCTACTGTAGGATATGTCATCTGGGAGTTCAGTCCAGGGCAATCACAGGTCGGTGACAACTCCATCTCTCTGAGCCCACTTTCTCCACCCAGGGCGAAGGACAATGCCAAGCTCATGGCTGAGGTAACTCAGCAGCCCAGCAGTTATTCAGCTCAACCCTGTTGGCCACTCTGACCATGCTTGTCATCATGCTGTCTTCCTGAGGCAGGGCTCTTGCTCTCCTGGCCTCTCTGATACACCCAGCACAATGGCTCACCTGTGGACCTGGCTGCCTGGCCTGCCAAAGGCCCCCAGCCGCTGGAGCTGTGTGTGCTTCATGGACCAGGGCCCGTCTTGCAGACATAGCTCCCAGACAGGCTGGGGAAAGCTGCCTACAGAGTGTCAGCAGAGGGGCAGCACTGTCTGGGAGCCTGTGTGCTCGCCCTACTCATCACTTGTGTAGGTGGGACCATGCTGGCCAGGACGCCTCTGCCATCATTTCACTTCCCTCTTTAGGGCTGGCTGAGTGCCTACTGTATACCAGGCCCCTGCCGGCCACTGGACAAGCCCACTGTGAGTATGGCCGCCTTGACTCCAGCACCATGCAGCCCACAGGCATCAGGAGGGCCAGATTAATGTCACCCATGCGCTTCCCCAAGAGGTTTTGCCCCCTTCCCTGGGGCTTCATGAAGGCCTGGGCCTTGGTCCAGTGGAAAGGAAATTTTTCCTTCATACATTTAATAAAACACTGAAACATTTCAGGAGGGAGTCCCCTCTCTAAGGCTGCTATAAACTCTTGCAGCGTCCTGCACGGATGTCAGCTGCCATGGAGGGTGCTCCGCCTGGTGGCTGGCCCCTTCTAAACAAGCCAGTCAGGGCTATGATGGCTCTGATCCCTCCGTCACTGGACAGAGCCTGGAGAAACTGCTACCCATGGAACATGAACTGCACCCTGAAAGGCAGAGCTGAGCTGAAGGAGACCATCACATTCCCTCTGTGCTGGCCAGCCAGCCGGGGGCAGGGGGGGTTGTGTGCAACTTGTAAAAGTGGCAGCGGAAACGGCCCCCGGCTGGCCTGGGGCAGCATTCCTGGAAGTTTCCACTGGCTGCCGTGAAACTCGCAGAGCCAAAAGCATTCTTCATCCAGACTTTTTCCAATGGCCCCAAACTCAAGGCCACAGCAGAGGAGTCTGTTTTTCCTCTTCTGCCTTTATTTTTTTTCAAACTTTTCACAGGAACCTAATTTCCAAACGTGGAGATAGTGGGCCCAGAAAACGTGGGTGAGGTGCTGGGCGACGTCAATAAGGGGCCTCCACTGAGTTCCACAGGGGGCCATACTTCAGCTCAGTAGCAATGTGACCACTAGACTGTCTACATTAATTCTTTCAACAGAGAAGTATCACCTGTTTCACAACCAGCCCTTACACGAAGGGTACTGGCCCGGCTGAGGCCTTCCTCTCAGAGCTCTGAGGATCACTTCACAGCACAGTAGACAAACAGGCTTTTGCGAGCCCTGACACCCCGCAAGGCAGCACCTCCTCCACTGCCGCTCTCCGGCTTCTCCCCCTCCAGCCTAGCTTCAGAGGAGCCGAGTTGTCTCTGTGTTTGGTCCCAGCTTCCCCTGTTCCTCCTCTGCCAAGGGGCCAGGTGGTGGCCACCAACAGGGAGAAGTCCACCAGGCCCTTCTCAGCACATGTGATCCCAGCCACCTCCACTCTGAGCCAGGAGAAGGCCTAGGAGAGCAGGATGCTTTCTGGATTTCTGTACATTAGAATGCTGTCTGGCATTCTCTGCTCCATGTAGTTAAAAAAACCCTCCTTTCTTAAACATTTTCATATTTTTCTTAAAAATCAAATTTTCTTAATAAAGCATAGGGCCTCATTTTCACAGAAAATGGTGACTCCTCATGGGAAGTGCAACATGGAACTCCTGCTCTCAGACGCTGTTGGTGTGCCTTCCCTCTACAAGGGGAGGGAAGGGGCTCCTCAGTGAGGGAAATGCCTCAATGGGCATCCAAGTGGCAAAGTGGAGACACACTCAGGGCTGGTGGCACACACTGGCAGGAGGGCTGGCAGGCCACCTGCAGGGAGTCTGTCTGGACCACACAGTACCACCATGCTTCCCCAGCTGCACTGGGGCTGTGGGAGAAGGGCAGAGCATCTGAGACAGCAGAAGGGGTGCGTGGGGGGCATCCCTGGCATGGGCTGGTTTGGAGCCACATCATATGACCTTGTTCAGAATGTGTGTGACCTTTACCTGTTGGTTCAGAACAAAAAGTAAGGACATCCCCATAACAGGGTTCAGAAAATACATGCTGCCTCGGTGTGCACATGCCACTGCTGTTCCCTCCTGCTGCCCAGTGACCCAACCCCCAGCGGGGCCCAGCCAAGGAGGCTGCTCTCCTGGCCTCATGCTCCATCCATCCCAGGAACTTTCCTGCTACACAACACCTGTCCTCGCCAGGCTGGAGACAAGGCCACACCTACCCTGGAGGGTGGGAAGGAGCGCTCTGCAGCCTCCTCAGGTCCATACTCCACAGCCCGGCAGCTGCGACTTTCATTTATTCAAGGGCAAATGAGCACTGACCTTCCAAACAGCTCCTTGATCACACTGCCTCTCACCCTGCTCTGTACAGAGGAGCAGGGGCCAGAGGTCTGGTCCCAGATCTTCAGAAAGTCCCCAAAGAGGTACAGGCGGGGTCAGGTGCCAGGTGTCAACAAGGGAAACTGCTTTGCCTGATACAAGTGCCCATGGCTTCTGGCTTTGGGGCAGGGTAAAGAGAAGCCGAAGAAGGGATTGAGGAGTCCAGGCCTCTGGCTGCTGCGGGGGGCCAGCCTGGGCAAAGTGGCCAGGGAAGATGGCCCATCTCCCAGAACTTCCTCATGCTGGGGTCCAACTCCCCCATGGTGTGGCCCCTTCTGTCGGCCAACCTTGGAGGAACCAGGCAGCTCATTCCCTCTGCCCGGAACTGGTGCTGCCTGGAAGCATTCATAAGTCCTCTGTGTACTTGAGGTATGGGGCCTAGACACAAGGGGACCCAGCAGAAGGTCTCAGGACTGGGCTCAGGGGGTTCTCCCTGATGATTCCTGACACCCTCTGCTCCGCGGGCTTCTCTTGGCAACTGACTTTCACAGGGCACTCGTGTTGTGCCAAAAACTTCAACAACCTTTCAGGGTAGGAGCTTTTATTATCCCCATTTTGCAGATGAAGAAACTGAGGCACAGTGATATTAAGTAACTTGCCTAAAGTCACACAGCTTATCAGTGACAACATGATGAAGCCAGGTGGCCTGGCCGCAGTGGGCACGCTAAAGCACTGGGCAATGTGTATGTTGGCTCTGTCCCCATCAAGAATGTCAAAGGAGAGGCCTGCTGGTGTCCCACTCCACTTCCAGCCCTGATGCCCAAACCCAGGCAGCCTGAGGAGAGACTCAGGGATCCCTGTCCTCACCCAGCAGTGGCACCTGATGTCCTGGTTTAGGCTGCCTAGGCCTAGCTGCTCTGAATTAAATGAGCAGAAGCTCTTACCTCGGCCACAGTGGACATGGATAGTCCCCAGGGTCACCCACCCCTTCACACTGTCAGGCCTCACATGTCACCTCCCCCTGAAAAGCAGTCTCTTACCTGGCTAAACATCTGGGTTTGAAATTATGACAAAGGTCATAAGAATAATTCATCTGAGTCATGAAAACTCAATGTTACAGGAACCGAAAGGACACGCTGACAAGAACCTCCTACTGGACGCGCAACGAGAAACTGCCCCAGTGGCTTCACTATCAACGCCTTCTTCCAGCGGGCCTTGTGCCACTGCAGCATTAAGTGATCAGCCCCAAAACATGCTGTGGAACTCACCCAGGTCACTGCTGGGTGCCCCATCCCTCAAAGACAAGGTTCACCTGTAAACAAGGTGCCTCCCTCCCAAATCAGAGTGACAGCAAGCCAGAGTGAGGGCCCTATGGCCTGGGCACTGTCACTCCTTACCCAATACTGTCCGCCTCCCAGGTCAAGGCCCTCAGGGCCAGTGTCAGGAAGCCTCATGGGGTATGGTCAGCAGGGCTCCAGGAGTTTTATCTTTGAAGTCACATCTGCCTGAGGTTCACCAGGGGGCTCATTTCTGAACCACCTTTTCCTACTCTGTTACCAGCAATTTCTAGGAAGCCATGGCCCTTCCCAAAAAACCTTGACTTTCACATCACTTGTTTGCCATCGAATGTGTTCTGTTGTTTCTCCAGACCAAGGGTTGGCAAACTATGGCCGCAAATAAGTTTTTATGGATATGCCCACTGGCTTCCATATGGTCTCTGGCTGCCTTCTGGGTACAATGGCAGGCTGAGTAGCGGTGATAGAGGCTGTATGGCCCACAAAGCCTAGAATCTTTACTGTTTAAATCTGCTGACGCTTACCCTCGCTCTTCCCTCACTCAGACCCTCACAAAGCACCTCCCCATGGTAGCCTGTGCCTGGCCACGCAGACAGGCTCTGCTAGGTCCACAGGGTACACCCCAGTTCAATGAGGCAGAGGCTACACAGGCGCATAGACAGTGGGATGCACTGGGGAGGAGAGGGCAAGAGGGGCAGGAAGAGCATCAGGACCCAAGGAACAGTGTGCATGAAGGCCATGAGCTGGCTGGGAAGGTAACGAAAGGGAAGGATGGATCAAAGGAGGCGCATGTGCTGGAGCGAGGAGGGGGGACCTCAGGGGAGGCAGGAGATGGGGCTGGGCCCTGCAGGCCATGCCTGGCAGCTTCATCTTCACTCTCAGAGAAGTAGAAGGGTGTTGGGGGCTGCTAGGCTGAAGGGATGTGAGACCTCTCTGGCTGCTACATGGGGACGGTCTGGGAGTGGCCGCATGGCTGTGGGAAGGTGAGGTGCAAGCAAGAGAGAATGAGAGAGGATGACAAGTGGCTTAGACTGGGGCCAGGGGAAGCCAAGAAAGAAAGTGGACAGAACCAGAGATAGCCACAAAGAACGAAGCACCTGCACCTGGTGATGAGTTAGATGGAGGTCTGAGAGAGGAGGAGATGTGCTGCAAGGCCAAGAACACAAGACAAGGACTGGCCCTGCAGGAGAGGCAGAAGACGGGCTCCAGACTGCACAGGCTGAGTGTGAGGACCCCCAAGAGAGCTGAGACAGTCTGGCAGGCATGGGGTGGTCTAAGAAGCCTGAGCCAGCAGCAGAATCGCTCTGTATTTTTGAGACTTGCACTACTGAGGATCCTCACTACTGGGGGCAGCCAGTGGGCGGGGAGGGAAGGAGGGGTGGGGGAGAGCAGTGGACCCTCAAGGTCCCTGCAGGCTGGAAAGCAGAGTCCAGTGCAGGTGAGCCAAAGGCTCTGCCAAGTCCCAGGGTGATGTCAGCAATGGGTTGAACTCCCCTGGAAAGCTCCTCAGTGGGGACGAAGGAGGGACTGTCCAACCCAGGTGACCCAACAGGGAGGATGCTGAGATGCTGGGGACCAAAATCCAGAGCATGGTGACTGGCCAGCTTGGGCTGGACACTGGATCTAGAAGCTCAGGCCAGGCAGTAGGGCTTCCAGCCATGATTCATCTGCCTGAGCTCTCTACGGAAAATCCTCCCCCCGGGAGGAGCTGAACAATGGCATCCTATTTGAATCCTAATTTTCCTGCTCAGGGAAGAGGAGACACTGTGATCTGTCCCGTTGGGGCAACATTCAGAGAGCGAGTGCATCTTCTCTCCCTCACAGTTCAAGACATGTAAGATGTTTTATGTAACACCTTAAAGGGCCTTCTGAGCATGGTATAAAAAGAACTGATTTTAAAGTGACAGGCTTTTATTTTTAGCCCCCTAAAAATTGTAGTGATGCCCAAAGCAGTTGTACTGAAATACAAGTCCTCAGAGACATGTCTGGCACCTGGGCCCCCAACTCCAAGTAGAAGAGGAACCCTGGGGACATTTCAACAGACACCCCAACTCTGCACCTCACTACCTCAGACGAGTCCTTCTCTACTGACATGGAGTTATTAGGTGTCTGCTGAAAGCCTGCTATGGGACCCACTGGGCTTCATGATCGGAACAGTTGAGCCCAGATGCCACATCATCCTCCACACTCACCAATGACCCAAACTGACCAGTTCAGGTTTCCTTCCTGGGACAGAGCCTGGGTTTATGTAGCTCTGCTAGCCTCCGAGGTGGCGGAGGGGAGTGCCTTAGCTTCTCTGAGGTGTGTGATGGGGACTTGGGCATCTGGAGCATCAAGAGAGGCCAGAGGGGCCTCTGCATGACCCCTCAGCTGGTGAGGGGCACAAGCGGTGTGACACTCCCATGGGCTCTGCAGAAGTGCAGGAAGAGTTCTTCTCTGGACAGAAACAGAGGAGGCAAAAGTCTAGTGCTCCCTGAGAGGGTCCACCCCACCCTCGGACATGGCAAAACAGAGCAAACAAGGACAGATGCAACTCAGATGGCTGTGCCCCACCCCGCGTGGAGTGCCGTACAGTTCCTCATGCCCACCTTCTTCCCTCAAGTCTAGTTACAACCCAGCACTCTTCCTGGCCTGTGCGGCCTTTTCCTTTGTCCTTCCTTTCTCCTGCTGTGACCTCCTCTTCTTTCAGCCCCAGGCTCTTTTTCTCCCTGGCCTGGTTTCCTCTTGAGGTAGGCTGGTCCTGCATTTTGTTCTTAGCGCTTTTCTCCCAGTTCTCCTTTCTATTTCCTTTCAAGGCCTCTTCACTCCCTTTTCACTGTTTGGTGAGAGGATGAGGGGAACAGGAGCAGAATGTGTGTCTGGCCCCCTGGGACTGAGCTCCAGGTGAAGTCAGGCCCCTGACACGGCTCACCTGCTAGGGGGCTGATGCTGGGGCTGCCTGGCCTGGGAAAGAGAGCACCAGCCCTGACAGGAAGGCCTCTGGGAGAAAACAACAGATGGGCTGATGCAAATGCTTTCCAAGTACTAGGTACAGCAGGTGCTAAGGCCCTGAGACACACTCTTGGAACTATCAGGAGGCCAGCATGCTTGGCCTAAAGTGGTTGAGCAGGGAAGAGATATGGGCCCAAGGGCCCTCAGCTCGAAACAAAAGGGAACAGAGAAGCCTCCACTCCCTCGCACTGCCTCACCAGGCTCACAGGTCTGAGCAGCCACAGCCAGGGAGGATGCTGATCCCACATTCCTGTGGCCAGTTTGTAGAGCACTGGTTCTAGAATAAACTCTGGGCAAGGAGGATCGACCTAGGAACTGACCATAGCCACCTGGTCCCACAGGCCATGAAATGGAAGGGAATGGACTGGTACTTCAGAGCACAGACCAAGGGCACACCCTTGGGGACAGGTCCCTTCCAGCAGCTGCTCCTCCTCCCAGGGCCATGGTCGTCACCACCTTTGCTGAAGGCCTCCCTCATGTACTCGTGTGCAAATATGATGGGGAAGTGTCTCCAAAACTGAGGAGCTGTGGGACACTCATGACCCTCCTCAGGGGTAGCCAACAACATCATTCACTCCCACACATTTGTCAATACCCATCACAGGGGGCAAACAAGGGACCTTAGCTCTTGGGGGCTTCCGAGCACTGATGCGGCCACAGTCCCATCTAGGCTGGGGGAAAGCTACTCCGCCACTATTGACAGCAAAGAACATCTTGAGGGCAGTAAAGAACAAGGGTGGCCAGATCCTTAAAAATACTTCCCCAAGTGCAGGCCTTACTTGAGGTTTCCCCACTGCATCCCCCTGCCCCCCAGCTCTGGGGCAGCCCATCTTCCCAGGGCCTCCTGCTCACCCTAGCCAGGGCCCTTCCCCATATCCACATCCTACTCTTAGCAGAGCCCTGGGTGCTGGTACCTGGGGCCCTACTGGGTGAGTGGTACTGGTTCCTATGGGAGCCTCCTCTGAGCTGGAAGACAGGTGGCATGGAGGTGGACAGGGTGGTTGGGCCAGACTGATGGATGGAGGCAGAGCCAACATCCAGCCATGAGTCCCACCAACCACTCTTTCTGGGCTGGGGAGCTGCAACTGTCCTGGGCTAGTAGGCTTGCAGGGAGGCCAGGAGATGGGGCATCAGTGGCTGATGGGACAAGATGGGAAGCCGCACTGATGGAGACAAGGGAGAGGCAGTAGCTGGGTGAAGCCTGGGAGAGGCAGTAGGAGGGTGAGCACACAGGGCCACGCTGTCCCAGGCCCCCCTGGCGGCCACACTGGGCTGATCAGGGTACCATGGCGAGAGAAGTGTCCTTGCCAGACTCAGGCAGGCCCCCCTCCCCAATCCCCGCTGGGCTCCTCCTGCACTAGGGCCTCTCAGGCAGGGCTCAGGTGACCCTCCTGCCTGCTCCTCAGTCCCCATCCTTGGACCTAGGCTTCCTGGTGATTCCCCTTGCCCTACTCCTGGGACACTCTTTACCCTCTGCCTCCTCACTGCTTCTCTGTGCCTCTCTCCTATCCAAGAGCTCAGGGATAAAGGCCAGACTGAGGCACGGTATTTCTGTGGCCCTCCAGACCCTGTGCTGACCATGGATACTGCCTCCCTGCCCAACCCCGCCTATCCGGGGCCTGCCCACTCTCCTACCTCCTTGCACTGGCCCCAGTGCTCGGATGCCTGCCTTCCTCCCCTCATGGGTGTAGGCCCTTGGAAAATGCCACTGAGGGATTCCCAGTGGGGAACCTTTGTCCCATATGGTAAGCACACAGACTCCTTAGCTATATGGCCTAGGCTCAAAGGTAAACTTAACCACTAACTCGCCAAGCGGCCTTGGGCAAGTTACCTGACTCTGGGCTTCAGTTTCCTTGTCTGTAAAACACCTCTCTCATAGTCATGGCAATAGTCATATTAATAACTAATACACATGTAGCACTTGCTCTGTCTGTCTGGGCACAGGTATGTACTATGGGGAACATGACTCCCCTAGCCATTGCCCTGGCTGAGCTCTGGGATGTTGGGGGAGCCATGGGCACAGATGTGGTCAGGTTTGAGCCACTGATGCAGGTGGTGGTCTGGCTGCTTCTTAAAGTTCTCCTGTGATGAAAAGCTCCTTTTAATCATTTCCCAGGTTGTGGCTGATCTGGGGTCCCCCAGGAGGCCTCCTTGGTGGGGCTGGAGTTCTCCAGTCTCCTCCATACCAACACAGGAGCCAGATAACTGGGCCAGAGGTGGGGTGGCCCCAGCTGCTCTGAGTCTCAGGGAGACTGTACAGTCACCCGGTCACACCACTGAGGACACTTGTGGCAGGCCAGGGCAAATGTCCTGGGCTAGCCATTGACTCAACACCCCTGGTCTCAACTGTGCTGCACTAAATGTCTAACTTTCCTTTGGCTTCATTGCAAAGATGAAAAATATGGAATTAATCTCCCCTGTAGCATGGTTTTGACTTCACTCAGATTCTGAAGATCTAAAACAGATGCAATAAAAGGGGAATCTCTTTGCTGTGGGGTCTTGTGAGCTATCAAAACAAAGCAGGGCTGCCGGGCCCCACTGCCTACCCTAGCTCTCCGCTGTCTCCTCCCAACTCCAGCTTTGTCACTTGGTGTACCCCTGTGTGTGTGCACACTCAGGTCCCTGCCTTGCTGGTGGTGCCCTGGCCAGCCTGCTGGCACATGTCAGCAGTGACTGGGGGGCCAGAGTGGCCAGCCTAGCCCTCTGCAGACAAGGCCTGCTGGTCTAAGCCTGGCCCTTTGCACCACCCAAGGTCTGCCTCCCGGCCCCAGCCACCACCCAGCACCTAATGTTCTGCAGCTCAGGGGCCTTCATGTCAGAGGGCACAAACAATGCCCCTGGAGCAGCCTGTGGACATCAGTCCGTCTGAGTGCCAGTGCCACAAGGACAGAAGTTGTTGTCTATTCTTGCTCATGACTGTCTTCCTGCTCCTAGACAGCACCTGGCACACAGTAGGTATAACTGAGTACTGGATGGACAAATGCCTAGCCCTGAGTGCTGTGGGAATGCAGGGAACACCCATCTGGTGCCTGCCAGCCCAGGTCCTCCAGGCCAAAGGGCAGCCCTAATCTGAGGATGGGCTCACCCAACTTGTGAGGAATACTTACCCCAGCATGGGTCTTGGACCTGGTGGACTTGAAAGGATAGTGGGAGAGGAAGAAGGCGCCGAGCAGGCAGGAGGGGCCAGCCCCCAATAGCTAGTCTTGGGAGGGAGGAAGCCTCACTGCTTTGGCAGGAAGGGGGGACGGGAGTCAAGGAAGCAGCCCAGTTCCTCCCCTTCCCAGCTCAGTCCTGGTCTAATGATGACTAAAAGCTCCGAAGCCTGGACCTCAGAAGGGAAGGAATGGCGCTCGCCTCTCATGCTGATGTCTGGCGTGCTAACAGGCCCAGGATCACACACAGCCAATTCACAAAAACCAATTTCTAAAAAATTCCTCCCAATCTCTCTACATTCAGCAACTCTTCCTAACCCCATAGTCTGCTGCAAACAGCAGAGAATGAGCTTTTGGTCCCCTGAGCCTACAATCCATGGTTCTGTTTCACATTATCTCAGGGATATAGGATTTCTCTGACAGTTTTATGTCCCCCAGCCCCCTCCTCTACTGAAGATTAGCTCTCTTCAGGAAGTATATGAAACACTATTTTCTCCTAGTGGATTAGCCACCAGATTAAGGAATCTTAGCTATTTACCTTTCTCATGGCTTTACAGCAACTCCTTTTAAGTGAACACAGCTCTCTTTTCCATATCACTGTTTCCCCAAAAGGAGAAGCTATAAAAAGTGGGTCCATTCAGACCATTCATAAAACTGGGTGCTCCTGGGACCCACGGGGTGCTGCTCAAACCTGAAGGGAGGAACTGAGCCACAGCCCCACTGACACTGGGGCGGGTTCAAGCACATCTCTGCCAACCATGTACAGGCCACCAGGGAAGCCAAGTGTCTGACAGAGATAGGCCCCAAGGTATATGACAGCAGTCATGCTTGGCCATAGACTCTGCTGGACTCTGACTTCAGGGTGAGTCCAAACAGGGCTGAGCATGGGGTGTGGACCTTGGCCTTGGCCGCCTTCTGCATCCCATTTCTTCAGAGACTGACTTTTCCAACAATCCATACAGTTAGTTAACTACTTTCCCAAGACCCAGTAAAACATGATCGTTCTAAGCCAGAGAGACAGCTTGATAGCTTGCTGGAGGCCTGGAAGTCTCAGTATAGTCTGGCAAGTTGGGCTGCAGCTACCACCCAGCAAGACCACCTCTGGGAGGTAGAAGGGCACAAGCCACCAGGGATGGAGTCTCAAGGCTCCCCCGTCCTGCCAAGCATCCACTGATCCACAGCAGGGAAACCTGGCCAATTATCTTGGCGGGTTTTCTGGAGCCACTGGCTGGGCCCAGATCAGAAGGGCAGGGGGCACATAATTGCTTCCCAGATGCCGTGCTTACGTTCAAGGCTTCCTCTGCTTCCTCAGCCATGGCCACTGTGGGCATGATGAGGGTCTGTGCCCATTGTACAGGCCTGGATCAGAGTCCTTTACAGAGTGCCAGGGAGGAAGCAGCAAGCCCAGCTGCAGCCCTTCCTGGCCCTGCTGTGGTGGTGCTTCATTCAGGAAAGCACCAAGTGGCCACGGGGTCAGCTGTGATGAACTGGGCTGTGGTTTGCTTAATCTCAGAGCCATGCAGGCCAGTTTGGGGCTCCTGTTATAACACCCACAGGCCCCTTTCTAGTGGCCTGTGTTTGGCCTTTCCTTGGAGGGCCCTCAGGTCCTAGAGGAGCAAGAGCAAATCACCTGGAGTCCCCTCCCTTCATCCTCTCAGAGCAAGCCTAGATTCAGCTCGAATGAGATGTCTCTGCACGGGCCTCTCTCCCCGCTCCCAGCCTCTGCTCTCCCCAGGCCACTCCTGCCCGCCATCTCCCAGCCCTCCCCCAACTCCAGGCCTGCTCAGAGCTTCACAGAAGAAATCTCATACAACCGACCATGAACATTCCCAGGCCCCAGAGGTAACCACAGCCACCGCCGAGCCCATCTGGCAGGCAGGGGCCTTCAATCTGCAGCCTCTTTGGGAAGGGGGTGCTTTCTGTCACAACCACAGACAGGATAGAAGATGGAAAACCAGAGTTTTCTGCCAGACCCCCAAAGGAGTTGCCATCCAGTCCCCCTACAAACATGAGCTTGCCTGTTTTTGAGTGCTGCTCGCAGGCTGCATGCCACAAGGGAGGCAGGTTACTGGCCCTGACTGGCGACTTGGGGAAGATGCAGGCTCCCCTGTCCTTCCATATTTGCAAAGCCAGAGGTGCCTTTGGGCAAAATGCCAAAAATAGTAACAGGGCTGGGGAAAGCCCAGGGACCCAGACAGACATTTCCCCCAGTCCCTCTGCTACCAAGTGTGTCCCTGGCACACACCAGACATTCTTGAGTCCCTTGTCCCCCAGGAAGTAGCCTCTTACCAGAAGGAGAACAAGCCTCTTGTTTCCAAATTCCTACACAGAAGTTCAGGCTGTCCTGAGTATGACTCTGGCCAAAGGGCAGCTATGCAGGTCCACAACAAGGAGGGTGACTATATCCACTCTGGACCAAGTAGGTGAGCTGGCTAGAGGTGCTGACGCAGAGAGGGGGCCCATTTTTGCAGAAACAACCCACCACCACCCTGTGGCCTTAACTGCGAATGGGAGCAGTGTCAGGAGGGCTGCACACACCTTCCTGGGATCATGGGAAGACGCACCGGATGACTTTCACTCTACACTCTACCAACAAATTCTGTCTGGCACATGTGGGAGGACTGATCCAGAGGGAAAATAGTGTAACTATAAAACTGGGGGTCTGTTTCCATAAGCAACAGCAGGCCCTCCCAGGAAAGAGGGATAGAGACAACCCCTGAGAGTGGCGAGGCAGCTTGGCCCACATCAGGGCCAGGCACTGCCACCTTCCCAGCCAGTTGGGAACCAGATACCTCACCTGAGCAGCCTGTCAAAGAGGAACTTCCAGGACCACCATGGGGTGGGGGACAGCAGGTTTAAGCTATCTTGAAGCAAATAGGCCATTCTCTATCCCCAAAGCAAACAGGCAAAATTCCTTGGCCTTGCTGAGTTAGGACAGCAAAATGCAAGGACTTGAACATTTAAGAAAATCAAATGCCAAAGAGACCCAAACAAGCAGGGCTGGTGGGCCTGCTCCCTGCCTGCTCCCCACTGCATGCATTTTCAAGTCCCAGAGCCCAGCAGCCTCCATGAGTCACAGGAACCGGAACGTGACATCACAGCATTGCTGTGGCCAGCCTGAAACACTGGGTGCCATAAAAAAACAGTTGGAGCAGGAATTTCATGGCTCAGTATTTTAAAAAAGCAGCAAGACGTGAAACTGGAGTCAAAAATAACTTTGCTGTGGGCTTCTGAGGCAAAACCACCAAGCCACGTGTCGGGCCTGCGCTGAGCCCCCTCACAGCAGCCTCCCCAGCTCCTGGGTCACTGTCCACACCTCCAAGTTCCACCCCCCTGCCCTAAGGAAGACCCAGGGCCTCTGCAACTTCCAGACACCACCGGAACCTCTGTTACTCCTGAGGACAGCCAAGCACTGTGCAGCAGCACTCTGGCCTCTTGAGGGTCCATGAAGGAAGCCACAGAGCCAGCGCGGAGCTAAGCTCTGCAGCAGTGCTATTTGTGGAAACAGCCTCTCTCTGCTCACTGTCAAGTTTTCCAGCATCTGTGAAAAAGATCCCTAGATCATCTGGCAGCACCCCCAAGAGCACCAGGGTCAGGGCCAGGTCCTCTGCCTGCATACCCACTGAGCGCCCATTCCTGAGCAGGCAGGCCTCGCAGTCTTGGGGTCTGGCCTGGAGTCCTCCAGGGGTGGTCAGAAAGGAGGAGCCTGGCCTGGGGGCAGGCAGATGAAACAAGGCCCCAGGGGAAGTCCTGCCTCCACCTGAGAGGCTGACCTCTGCTGCCCACCCCGTGGGATAGACAGACAGAGGGGCAGTGCTTAAAATCTCCCCTCAGCGGAAATTCAAAAAGAGGCAGTGCTGGGTCTGAGCAGCTGCAGCTTCTGACTCCTGGTCTGGGTTTCCCTCTGGACCCCTTGGGCCTCTCGGCTCGAGCCAACTTTCTCAGAAGACTTGAGGCAGGCCCAGCAGGTGAGTGACCCCAGGGTAGCCACAGGACAGGCGTGTGCTCTCTCCAGAGGGGACAGGGGAGGGGTGGGTCTCAGGACAGGTTTACAGCAGGGGCCTTGAACCTTGAGGGACAGGTGTGCCATCTCTCAGTGGGACGGAAAGCTCACAGTACGTGATGCCCACACTCCTGACCTCAGGCCTAGTAGCTCCTGAGAATTCCCATAGGGAGCTTGAGGAACAAAAAGTCCTCCTAAGAAAATCCTCAATTCCACTGTTAGAAAATACATGTTCCCTAAAAACCATTACAATAACTACATTCAAAAAATGTCTGTCACAGGAAGTACAATATACATCTTTGAAGAGCTTCCATCTTGGCCCCTGTTGCCTAGGTCCAGGTTCAAAGCTCTAATCTAATGGGCCCGATGACCTATGCCTGATTTTCAACAGCGTCTATGTGCACCCCAGTGCCTCTATCACCTCCTGCGTCCTCCTCCTTGCTGGGGTTGGGGAATGACTTCTTATTTCTCCCCTCTCTTATCCTCCTGCCTAGCCAGGCACTAGAGTCTTACTGGCAACTCAAAAGCATTCCTGGGACTTCAGTCCAGCGGTATGGAGACTATGGAATGTCCACTCCTGTCATTCCTGTGCCACCAGGCTGTCCCGGTCCTTTCCCATACTGCTCCCCAGAAAACATCGACCCACTACTGTGCTTCACAGAACAGCTGGCACCAGTCTAGCCCACCCAGTTAACTAAGAGCCGCACAGCAGAGCTCAGAGGATCCAATGAGGCATCTCTCCCTATTTTACAAGGGAGGAGACTGAGGCTTTGGGATTGACATCACCCGCCCAAGGTCACCCAGGTGATGAGTGGTGGAGGTGTGCCCAGGCTGATGGGCAGGTGGCTCACTGGGTGAACAGAGCAGCCCTGAAACTCAATGAGGAACAGTTGTTCCCCGCAGCTGGTGGGGACATATAAAGCTGAACAAACCCCAGTTGCTCAAAGCATGGTATCAGCTAGGATCAGGGTCCCGAGAAGCTTAGCAAAGAAACCAGTCATGCCTGAAAGAGCAAGCTCACTGTTTGCTGGGGCAAGGAAGGGTTACCCCTACACAGGGGCAGGCCAGGGCAAGGGTGTATATGTTCTTTGGCTGGTGACCTAAGGGGCTCAGCCTGCTGGCCTCTCTGCTCACAGAGCCCCGGGCAAGAACTTCTGGCCTTACCTTTTAGGAAGGTCAAGTTTAGTTTGTAGACTTTCCTGATGAAGACATCCCTAACTCCACCAAAACTGGCAAGGGAAGCTGGGGAAGCTCTGACCCACAGTGGTTGGGATCAGGATCACCTGGCCTCCTGGAGAAGCCCCAGGCTGGGTGGACCCCGAGGCTGGTCCAGGCACAACCACCCATTATTAACATGTTATCTGCACCTGGCATGATGCTGCTGCCAGCTGCCAGGTGGAAGGATAAAGTGAGAGCCATGAAGGGAAGTCCTTGCAAAGCGGCAAGATTCAGCTAAAACCAAGAGGATGACAACTATGATGAGGATGTGAGCCCCACACTCTGAGGACTTTCCTTCTAAAACAACTATGTGGGGAGACATAACGACTGCACCTGCTCGGCTTGCAAGGTCACCCCAAAGTCTGTTTTCCCCACATACACTTTTGAAAAATAATGTATGGATTTTATAACAAAGTAAAACACCAACCCCATTTCTGGAATTAAAGGGTTTCTGATGCTGCCCAAGGCCGCTGAGCTAGGCAGTGGGGAAGCCAGGCAAATGAGCCCCAAGGGCAATTTGGTTTCCTCTTGGTCTGAAAGGCCTCTTGGCCTGGGAAGGCTGGGGGAAGCTGCCCCACTTGCTGGCTTGCTCCAGAGACCAGGAGCCTTGCAGGGGCCAGCCACAGTGCTATCTGTCTCATCACCCCCATGGGTGGGGCCATGACAGCATCACCCCTTGCTCTCGTCTCAACTTCTGTCCCTATCTCCACTCTACCTCAGGCCCTCAGCGAGGGTCAGGCCTCGACTCTGCTCTGCCTAGTGTCCTGCCAGGTGAGGGTGAACTCCTGGGCTGCTGCTTCCACCACCCAACACCAGAGGACCCATGGCCTTGACCTGGTGTCTGGACTCACTTGTCTCCAGTGACTCCAGCTGCCAGCTCCTCTGTGAAGGCCTGGCTTCGACCTTGGCAGATTCAGTCCTGAGTTCTTCCTGAAAGTGGGACTGGATCTCACACAGGACCCACCACACAGAGTGGGTACAGTGGATGTGTGTGCAGAGAAGGAACCTGCCACCTCTGCTCTGAGGGCCAAGGAATGGCTCTACTAGGTAGGGAAGAGTCTAGCTTCACGAGGCAGTGGGGAATTGAGGGAGCTATTTCTGGTGCTGTCATGAAGATCCCCCAGCCCCAGGCCTTGGATAATGACAATGGCAGCAACAGGAGCAGCACCCAACACATCGGCAGTGCACGGCGTTGTCGGGTACTATTCAAGGAGCTTCCCACACGCTGACACGTTTAATCCTCCCAAGAGGCCTATGAAGTGGGTACTATTATAAGCTCTGTGTTCCAGATTTGGAAAGTGAGGCACAGAGACTAAAGAGACTTGCCCAAGGCCGCTGAGCTAGGCAGTGGGGAAGCCAGGCAGAGCTCAAGCCACTCCTCTCTACTGGCTCACTCAGCTTCCTGGCTTGCAGGCCTTTCCTTTACAGAGGAGCTGCTGAAGGGGTCACCCTGGGAAGGACTGAAATTGAGTTCCTGACCCTCAGACTGGTGCCAGACAGGCCACAAACATCCACAGAGGTGACCTCGCCACATGGGGCCATACCAGCCTGTTGAGCAGGAAGGCAGGCTTTGAAGACTGTGAGCCTCTGTAAAAGGGTGTCCTACCCAGAGGCTGGAGGCTCTGTGACTCACTCAGAAAACATCCCTGGCCACCGCCCGCTGCATCCCCATGGCTCTCCCCTGGAAGGATGTTCTGCAGGATGGAGGCCTGAAGGACCCGGAAGGCAGCTTCCCTCTCAAAGGCCACTCTGAAGTAGACTTCCCTATGCGGGAGGGAAGGGGTAATGGCAGGGATGGAGGAGAACAGCACAATTCACATGGATGACTCTGTAGTAGGAATCAGTGTTGGGGTGGTTGGGCACCCCACCCCTCCAGAACACAAAGGCTCTTCAGGACTGGGCAAATAGTGAGGGGCGCTCACTGATGGGGTGGCACCTGAGACCAATATCCACAGAACAAGTAGGAAGCCCAGCTGAACAAGCTGCTTGGGAAGACGGATGGTGGTGGATGCCTGGCACTAAGCTTCAGGGGAGGGCTGGGTCAGTCTGGACCAGCAGAGGGGGTCTGCTGTGGGCCTGCCTCTGCTGGGCCAATGCCAAGGGAAAGGTGCAGGGAAATTTTCGGCCCCTGGTGGAGATCACTCTGGCTGTGGCTGGAATACCTCAGCTAGAGAAAGCCCCAACTCCAAGAGATAAAGCGGGTCCTGGAAGACAACCAACAGCCAAGCCCGCGGAGAACTTGGCAGGATTAGCACAAAGGCACTATGCACAGTTCTGAAAATGGGTTGAACTTTAAGGCCTCAGCTGACGCTTCATCTGCAGAACTCATTTCCTTGGGACACATTGAGTCCGTCAAGAACATTCCTCACTTTGTGGCATCCAGAAACACAGACACTGTCAGTTTTGCAAAGCAGGTGACTGGCTGATATTGTTGGCATCTGGTCAGGGGTGGCCTGCTGTTTGGAGTTGCAAACAGGCTGAATAGTGTGAGGTAGGACCAGGGTGTCACAGAGGGATTGAGACATCCAGACACCCAGCCATGGGCCAAAGGCCACAGGCCACAGGCCACAGGCGAGCCTTCACTTATTCTCTGTGATGCAAGTTTCTTAAAAGTTACTATCATACTCCTAACTGTGAACACATAACAAAACCTTCCATGTGCACCCCTAAAACACAGTGACAGGAAATGTTTTTGTGTTACACTCCTCTGGATCCAATGAAGCTATTTTTAACCACCTTCTCAGACTTAATTTCCAATTTTATCCTATAAAATTCTAATTGATTCCACCTCCCCTAATCTCTCACTTGACGAGGCTGTGAAAAACATTAGGCAGTTGCTGACGGGTTTGAAGTGGGGTGGTTTTTTAAGTCTTTGCATGCTGCTCACATCTCTCTCAACACATGCCTTCTTCTCAGCTTAGCAGGCTCTCAGCAAGGTCTGTGCATGGTGCCCTGGAGTCCCACAGCCCCCAGTCATGACAGCTGGCCTTTCCCATCAACAGTGCTTTCTTCAGTGGGCCCAAGGTGTGCTGTCCCAGCTGGGCTCTGTTGACACACCCTGTAAGAGCTTTTCTCACTTAGCCCATGATCCCAAGCTGGGGAAGGATACCATGCCATCTCAGCTCCATTTCCATTAGTGACATCAAGGGTCCTTCGTGTCCTCCATGTGAGCTGGACTGGAGGCCACTCTTCCTGCCTCCACTCCCCCCATCCCTTTCTCTTTCCTTGTGGGCCACATGTGTCCCTTGTATAGCCTCGCTCTATCCATGTGCTGGCATGGGAGAGGAGGATCTGCAGAGTCCCAGCCTGGCCTCAGGAGCCAGACACAAGGCTAAATCCTGCCTTGTCCCCCACCCTACTACCATATATCCACATGCCAGCCACCTGGAGCTTTGCTCATTCCCTTGATGTGCCCATGGCCTTTCCAGAGCTGCAAGCAGGCCTCTCCCTCTGCCAGGACTACTCTTCCTCCCTCGGGTGAGATGGCCCTGCCGAGCATGCCCTAGTGCTGGCCACCACCTCATCAGGGCATTCTGCCCTTACTGAAAGTGCTACACAATGAGCCTGTGTTATGGCTACCAGCCTACGCTCCAGAGGGCGGGCCCCATATCCATCTCAGTGACGAGGGTGGTCAGGGCCACAACTAACATTTATTGAGCCACCACCTAGAGCCAGGGATGGGCCAAACATTTCCCAGATTCATCTCCCTTAATTCTCACCATGAACGTGGCAGGCAGAGCCCACAACCACCAGCACATTACAGATAAACATACCAGGGTTTGGAGAACTAAAGGGATTTCCCCAAGGTTGCTCGGAGGATAAGGAAAGGGCCAGGCTCAAACTCAGAGCCTAGGCTCTCAGAAGCCCTGACTCACTACTCAGTTCCCTGGTATGCCCCTACAGTGCCCATCTAGCAAAAGTGGGAGGAATAAATAAACACGGTGTTAATTTCAAAGCTCTGCAGCAGCCCACGTCAGCTCTGGGTGAGCACACTCCAGTAGGACCCAGCATTGGGGATTTTGGAATCTAGTGGTCTGGCCAGGGCTTGGATGGCTCCAAGAGCCAGGATCCCTGGGAAGGCTCTGCAATGTCATTAATCTGAACTGGAAAACAGGTCCATTATAATTATGTTTTTTAAAAATCCAGCACCTGTTGGCCAACTTCAAAGGGTCCAAATGCAGGACCAAGTGTAGACGACAGGGGAACCCACAGCGCGGCCTACCTGAGTGAGGACGTCCAGCTGACCCACGATGTGCTCCAGAGTGCTGGTCAGCATCTGGGGCATGCTCACGGGCTCCTGGGGCTGGCTCTGCACAGACTCCACACTCCTGCCTCTGTCTGAGGGGACAGGGAAGTCCACTTCTGGCTAAAGACAGAGAGAAAAAAGTCTCTCAGTCTATCCAGTGCTTGGAGAAATACTGAGAGGAACAGCCCCTCCAAAGGATTAAAGGGAAAACCACTATGAAACTTGAAAAGGTAAGCTCCAAGTGTCAGGGAGAAACGGCAGTGTGATGGCATTCCCACATCTGGGTCCACACACCCACCTTTCCAGGCAGAGGCCGTGAGGTGTGGAATCAGAACACCCGGTGGTCCAGGCAGGAAGGGGCCTGAGGAGGAGGGCAGGTGGGCCAGTGAGTGGCCTCAGCCTGTTCTCGGAGGCCTGCAGGGAGGCTGGCTACCCACCAGCTCTTCAAGCAGCTGGCACCCACCAGCAGGCATCCAGGCAAGTCCAGGGATGCTGAAGCCTGGCCTGGGCCTGAAGTCCCTCCTCTTCCTGGTCAGCTCAACTCTAATTCCCCACCCTCCATGGGGATGTGCCAGGCTTCACAAACACCTCTCCCAGGCCCCAGGAGCTATGGCTCAGAATTTGGTGGGAGTGTGGGTGGTGGGGAGAGAGGGGTGTTCCAACCCCACTCCAGCCTAGATTCCCTAGAAAAACAAAGATTTCTGTGTGCATGTCCCAAGCTGGCAGGAATCAGAACTCACAGAACAGGCACCCTTGGGCTGCTTCAGATAGTACTCCAGGAGGTGAGGGGCTTAGTGTTTCTGCCTAAGGCCCTTCAGCCCCCAAATTCAGAAAAGTCAGCCCCTTGCTCTATGCACAAAGGCTTCTGTGGACCTAGGAAGTGCTGTGTATATGTTCAGTGGATGGGATGCTAGAGCCATCGGTGTCCAAGGGCAGGGCTGCCAGATGCCCCAGTTCTGGTCTTAGCACCCGCAAGTCCTCTGTGGACTTGTTCCCTGTGGGAATGCAGCTCAGCATGTGGACCCTACCTGCATGTTTTATTAGGTAAACATTCTATTCTCATAGACCACAAACTTTCAAGGGCATGCTGATTTGAATTTGGAAAATTGCAGGCCCTCATGGTAGCTACAGGAGAACTTGAATGAGACATGAGCCAGAGGGATGTTCTTGAGAACATGAGCAGCACCACGTCCACACGCCTATTGTCAGCATGTCAGCCACTTCCGTGGCCATTTCGTAAGACTTTAGCCATCAGGGCTGGGTCTCTTCCAGTCCTTCAGGAATCAATGTGCTTCAGATCTCAATGCTTACCAAGAAGTTCATCCCAAGGCCAGGCATGGTGGCTCACACCTGTAATCCCAGCACTTTAGGAGGCCGAAGCAGGTGGATCACATGAGGTCAGGAGTTCGGGACCAGCCTGGCCAACATGGAGAAATCCCATCTCTACTAAAAATACAAAATTAGCCGGGCGTGGTGGCACATGCCTGTAATCCCAGCTACTCAGGGGCTGAGGAAGGAGAATCGCTTGAACCCGGGAGGTGGAGGTTGCAGTGAGCCGAGATGGAGCCATTGTACTCCAGCCTGAGCAACAAGAGTGAAACTGTCTCAAAAAAAAAAAAAAAAAAGAAGAAGAAGAAGAAGAAGAGAAAAGAAAAAAAGAATCCCATCCCAAAAGGAAATTTCAGAAGCCCAACAGCCTAGCCAGGATAGACTTCAGCCCACCACAGTGGTCCCCAGACTAAGGCAGTTCTGTCAGGAGACACAGCAGAGTACAGTGGTGAAGGCTGGTGACTCAGACAGTCACTGACCAGCTCTGGGCCTCCACTTCCTCATCTATAAAATGGGGATGATGACTGGGTCAGTCCTTCAAATGGCTGGGCTGTGAGAGGTGCTCATCGGAAGCCACCAGCAGGCCTTTCAAGAGAAATGTTCAGTGCTGTACCCATTCCTTCCAGAGGACCTCCTAACTTGTAGACACACACACTCTTCCACTGGAGGAAGGGTGTGAGCAGACAGCTCTTCTGTCCCACAGCCAGCACTGTCATGGAATGGGCCAGAGACTGGTGCTGCTGGCTGCCTAGGAAGGAGGGAATGGAAAATCTGAGTGTTTCTGCAGAATGGCCCAGAAATGGACAGCACTGAGCTCAGCCTCTGGAAGCACAGTGGATGCTGCAGGGAGACAGGGTGAGTACCACTGACCTTAGCAATAGAAACTCTCCTGGATGAGCCAAAGCTGAGCCAGATCTAAGGGAGTAGCAGATAGCAGCCACGGCGCTCCAAGCTGGAGAGGTGGCCTTTACAATGGAGGGTTACAGCAGACACCGTGTTTTCCCATCTATACCACACTTTCATAGTCTGTCTCCATTTTACAACAAAGAGAACTGAGGCTCAGTCAGAAAATGACTGTCCAAAGGTAACCAGCCTCACACTCCAGGGCTGTCTTGAGCCATTTCTCTGCCTCCTTGCCCACTCCCATCAGAAAACATCACAGCACTTAACACTCCACCAGTCCAGCAATCGCCATGGTTTACTTGGCCTCCACAGTGTGCCCTCGTTTAATATTACCTCACTTCATACATGTCACCTCACTTCATCCTTATGATGGCCCTTCCCAATAGGCATTATTAACCTTATTTTTCAGATATGAAGACGGGCTCAGAGAGGTTAAGTAACTTGTTGTAAGTCACCCAGCAAATGCCAGAATTGGAATCTGAACCCAAAGTGCAGGCTCTTCCTGGACATCAGACAGCCTCTGGCAGGTGACATTGGCTGTAGCTGGGCTTCACTGTGCACAACTCTTCTCCCGCATCCCTGTGGAGGCCTCTGAATCCTGGGTCTAACGCTTTTTGTGTCACTTACCCAACCCAGCTGCCCTGGAATGATTGTCCAGCACAGAGCTGAACTCAGAGCAGGCCCTCCAGAAACACTCAACACCTCAAAGTGCAGAGCCCACCGAGGTGAAATTCCTGTGTAGGGAAGCCTCCCCACTGTGTGCACTGCAGCAAAGGGCCAGCAGCCCTGCCCCTCATGGCTCTGTAGCCACTCACCTGCATGCCAGCACGCTGGAGCTGTGGCATTTCCTGAGAGCTTGGCAAATAAGCAAGAAAGCAGAGATAAGAAAATGACACGCCAAGAGTGGGAAGAGACAGTCATACCACAGCCATGAGTAATGACAGTAGTAGAGTAACCCAAGCAGCATTTAAATGCAAAAATCACATCAGTATTTTGTCTGTTCAACATCAGAGGGTCCTAGGGGTTTTGCCTGGTGGTTCTCAGTTAAGTATAACATGAATAAAACTACACAAACAGGCCGGGCATGGTGGCTTATGCCTGTAGTCCCACTTTGGGAGGCCAAGGTGGGCAGATCAGTTGAGGTCAGCCATTTGAGACAAGCCTAGCCAACATAATGAAACCCTATCTCTACTAAAAATACAAAATTAGCTAGGTGTGGTGGCGGGCACCTGTAATCCCCAGCTACTTGGAAGGCTGAGGCAGGGGAATTGCTTGAACCCAGGAGGCGGAGGTTGCAGTGAGCCGAGATTGCACCACTGTACTCTGGCCTGGGTGACAAAGGAAGACTCTGTTTCAAAAACAACAAAATAATTCTCACTAAAATAACAGCAAAGATTAACTTACACATATACCTGTATAGATCTACATCAATTCAACAACATTTCACTTTTCCCAAATATAAACATCTTAATACCAAAACAAAAAAAGGTGACTCTCAAGAGATGGCTCTAACTTTGGGAAATATCATGTGGGGTCTGCAGATGTCTCTTCTCATGCCACCCTGGGGTGGGACTCTGGGCTCTTAAAGTCGGTTAATGCGTTGCCTACCCCTCAGTTCCTGTTTCTTCTGCTGCCTGCCTTTCATACACCACAGGAGCTCAGCACTCCACGCACAGCAGGAATTGCCTAAATATACATGACTGATGCTCAGCTACCCAGACACACGAGGAACCTAGCCATAAGATTTCAGTAAAAACAAAAAGGAACAGCTTGTAGATCTTCCTTGTGACAAGAAATCAATCCATCTGGGGTTGACTTCTTGACAGGTCTCTGCATTGATCACAGTCTCACTCTTCCATCAAGATACAAGTATGGATAAGGAGCTTCTGCCTAGGATATATAAAGCTGGGGAAAGCGTTAATTCCGTCCTAACAAGAGAAAGACTGACAGTCTAAAAGAACTTTTCTTAAAGCAGAGAGATGAAGTCACAGAGCAACCATTAGACTGGTTTTTCCATCTATACCACACGTTTTCCCATTTTCTAAGGGAAAATACCACATTGTCTTTCCTTTTCTAAGGAAAGACAGGCACTTCCAAGGAAAACAGAAAGTGAGCATCAGCAGTGGGTCACCTATGGTAAAGTATGAGGAGAAGAGATACCAAGTGCCATACAAGTGGGCAAGTTACAGTTTTAACAAACTACTGGAGACCAAGTGTAGACTAGGGTAAGAGTGCAGAACCCCCAGGTGCCATAGACACAAGCAGAGCTTGCACCCATGCACAGGTTCTTCTCCACAGACCTCTACTGGGCTTTCATGACTAAAGATGGGGCAGGGCAGTAGATGGAAGAAAACCATCCTTGGAGGTGCAGGCCTAGGGGAGGGGAGTGAGCAAGAAAAGGTATGAAGCCCTGTCAGGACCTCTCCCCTGTAGAACAGCAACCTTAAGCTACTAGGGAAAAGCAAAGATAAAAATACCTCTTCCCTTGAGGGAGAGGCAGGAAACTATCCTAAGCTGAGATGATCAAGGTCTCCTTTGAATGAGGGAGGAGCAGGACCACTAAGAATGTCCCACTTTTGAGATCCAGGGAGACAGAGTCTGACTAAGACTAAAGCTGGGTGAAGACAACAGAGTCACTCCCCTAAAAAAAACTAGAAAGCTCCAAGCTGTAAGCAACAGCAGTCTATCTAGGGAGGAGGGCCAAGAGCATGGAAAAAGCATGCCCCTCTGAGGGGCACACCCACAGGGCAGGCTGAAAGGTAAGAGGAAGATGATTGAGGTACATTAGGTAACACTAAACTAAGCTCAACTCCTGACAAGACTATTTACCTCAGTAAATAGGACCTTACTGTCCTAAACATGATTCCTAGCATTTAATAAAAAATTATAAGACAAAAAAAGGCAAGGAAAAAAAAAAAAAACCACTGTCAAGAGACAAAGCAATCAGTAGAAGCAGATTCAGATGACCTAGATGTTGAAACTATGAGATACAAACTTTAAAATAACTATGATTAATATGGTAAAGGTTCTACTGAACAACACACATGATCAAATGGAGAGTTTCAGCAGAAAGGTAGAAATTATAAGAAAGAGTCAAACAGAACCAACAGAAATAAGAACCCACTAACAAATAATAATGGCTCTAATGGGCTCAATGGGAAAATAAATTAGTGATCTTAAAGACAGATCAATTCCTCAAACTGAAACACAGAGGGATAAAGCAGAACAGAGCTTCCATATGCTACAGGACAATATTGTCTCTAACACATGGGCAATTGGAATCCCAGAAAAAGAAGAGAGAGAAATTAGATATTTCTTATAATATAAATTTGCTAGTAAAAAAATTGTCAGCTTTGGTTTGTCTGGGGGCAAAAAAAAAAAGGTATTTCCCCATCATTTCTAAAATATTTTTGCTGAGTACAGAACTTCGGGTTGGCAATTTTTCTTTCAAACTTCAAAGATGTTACTCTTTCAGTTTATATAGTTTGATGAGAATTCTTCATAATTATTACATTTGATCCACTGTATATGTGTCTTTTTTTCTCTGGCTACCTTCAAGATTTCTTTCTTAATCCTTGGTTTTCAGAAGTTTGAATATAACTCATCTAGGATTTTGTTTTATTTATTTTTTGAGATGGAGTTTTGCTGTTGTTGCCCAGGCTATAGTGCAATGGCACAATCTCAGCTCACTGCAACCTCCACCTCCCAAATTCAAGTGATTCTACTGCCTCAGCCTCCTGAGTAGCTGGGATTACAGGCATGTGCCACCACATCTGGCTAATTTTGTATTTTTAGTAGAGACAGGGTTTCTTCATGTCGGTCAGGCTGGTCTCGAACTCCCGACCTCAGGTGATCCGCCCACCTTGGCTTCCCAAAGTGCTGGGATTACAGGTATAAGCCACTGCACCTGGCCTTGTTGGTTTTCTGTTTGTTATTTGTTTGTTTTTTTAATTCCAGCTTGTTCTCTGAGCTTCTTGGAACTGTGGTTTGATGCCTTTCATTAGTTTTTTTAAAAAACTCTCGGCAATTATCTTTTCGAAAGCGCCAAAACAACATTAAGTATATATTATTAATAGTTTCCTAGGGCTGCTGTAACAAATTGTCACATTTGATGGCATAAAACAACCAAAATTAATTCTCTCACAGCTCTGGAAGTCTGAGTCAAGGTTCAGCAGGGCCGTACTTCCTCTGGAGGCACTAAAAGAGAATCCTTCCTTGCCTCTTTCAGCTTCTGGTGGCTCCAGATTTCCTTGGCTTATGGCTACGTAACTCCAGTCTCTGCCTCCGTCTTCACGTGGCATTGTTCTCCTTTCTCTGTGTGTCTCTCTTACATGTGGCTCTTCTAAGGACATTTGTCATTCAATTTAGGACCACCAATCCAAGATTATCTCATCTTGAGATTCTTAATTACATCCATAAAGATATTTTCCCCCAAGTAAAGTCATCTTCACAGTTTCTGGAAGTTAGGATATAGACATATCTTTCAGGGAGGCTCCCATTCAACATACTACAAAATGCTTAGGTATAAATCTAATAGCATATGTGCAAAATGTATATGTTGAAAACTACAAAACACTAATGAGAAAAATCAAAGACTTATACCACTGAAGAGATATATGGTACTCATGTATTAAAGGCTCAATGAAGAAACATATGTTCATGTATTAAAGGCTCAATGTTGTTAAGATGTCAATATCCTCCCAAATCACCTATAGGCATCAAGAAGTTGATTCTAAAATTTTGAAAAAAAGAACAAAATTAGAGGAGTCACACTACATGATTTCAAGACTTAGCCTAAAGCTACATTAGCCAAGACACTGTGGTATTGGTAAAAGGATAGACAGATAGATTAATGAAACAAAGAGAATCCAGAAACTCTAGAGCAATATCTGGCCAATTAATTTTTAACAAAGGCACACAAACTACTTAGTATAGAGAAGTTAGTATTTCTAACAGTTGATTAAACAACTGGATATCCACCTGCAAAAAAAAAAAAAAAAAAAAAAAACTTTGGTACATACCTTCCACAAAATACAAAAACCAATTGAAAATGGATCATAGACCTAAGTGTAAAACCTAAAACTGTAAGTCCAGGTGTAGTGGCTCATGCTTGTAATCCTAGCACTTTGGGAGGCCGAGGCAGGTGGATCACCTGAGGTCAGGAGTTCCAGACCAGCCTGGACAACATGGCGAAACCCCATCTCTACTAAAATGCAAAAATTAGCCAGGTGTGGTGGCAGGCACCTGTAATCCCAGCTACTCAGAAGGCTGAGACAGGAGAATCGTTTGAACCTGGAAGGCAGAGGTTGTCACTACAAGCCGAGATTGTGCTACTGCACTCCAGCCTGGGCAACAAAGCGAGACTTCGTCTCAAAAAAAAAAAAAACAACCCTAAAACTGATATACATTTTTCTTGTAAAACATAGAAGATCTTCTTGACCTTGGGTTAGACATATTCCTTAGATATGACACCTGAAGTATGATCCAGAAAAGAAAAACTTGATAAAATGAACTTCATCAAAATTTAAAACTTCTGCTCTTTGAAAGACACTGTTAAAAAGATGCTCTATATTATTAATCATTAGGGTAATGCAATTTAAAACCAAAGTGACATACAACTATATGCCTATTAGAATAGCCTAAAGGTAAAAAAACTGCTTATGCCAAGTGTTGGATAGGAGCTGGAGTAACTTGAACTCTCATATACTGCTGGCACAAATGTAAGATGGCACAACCATTTTGAAAACAGCTTGACAGTTATTGAAAGGCTAAACGAACACCTATTATATGTCCCAGCCATTCCACTCCTAGGTATTTACCCAAGAAAAATGGAAGCATATTTCCATAGAAAAATATGTACATGAACATTCACAGCAACTTTATTTAAAATAGCCAGAAATTGCAAATAGACCAAATGCTCACCAACAAAATTGTGATATATCCATTTGATGAAATAAAAAGGAATGAACTACTGATACATTTAACAATGTGGGTCAATCTCAAAATAATTAGGCTGAGTGAAAGAAACTGGACCAAAAAAATATATAAGTGTGTAATTCCATTTATATCATATTCTAAAACATACAAACTAATCTATAGTGACAGAAAGCAGATTAATAATTGCTTGGGACTGGGGATGGAGTGAGTAGATTGACTACAAAGAAGCAAAAAGAGAACATTTTGGGATGATGGGAAGATTCTGTATCTTGATTGTGGTGGTGGTTACATGACTGTATCTGTCAAAACTCAGAGAACTGCTTGCTTTCTAAAATGGTGAATGCTACTATATGTAAATTATAAAGCCTGACTGAAAACAAAAAACATGTGGCTACAACTGAAATGTCCTTAGGAGACTAGCCTACCCATCACAGGACACAGTTGACACCACCCATCACTGCCACTCTGCACTCAAGGTGAAAATCACCAGCTCTCCACTGGTTATTACCAATGGGCCAAACCTAAGGCTGAAGACCCCAGGTGAGGCCCACAAAGGCCACCATCAGTCTGGGAAGTAACAGTTTCCAAATGCAAAGCCAGAGAGTCACAACTCAATGCAGTTCAATTCTCCAACCCCCAAATTCCAAGTGGGATTGGAGAGAGCAGCAGACATTCCCAGACAGGGTCTCCCAAGCAGCAGCCGCCCAGTCCACGGAGTGTCAGGTCTCTGCTGCTTAGGAGTCTGTACACAGCTTGGCAGTCAGGAGCAAGGTCTGCATACACCTGGTCAGTAGGCTGGAGCTTGAGCAAAGATGGAACACACCCCTCTTTGGGGGTGGGGGCGTGAAATGCACATTTTTTAACACCTGCTCAAGGTGGAAATTTCTTCTTTTTCTTTTAATTTCTAACGCTAGACCATGCCCTTTGCCCAGCCTGCTCCTGAAACTGAAACTCTGTAATAAACAGAAGTGTCCAGGAACTGGTTCAAACCTTGATTCTAGGCAAGAGAAGGGAGAGAAGGTGACCTGGGGCTAAGCTGGGCTATCTCACGCACCCTTCTTGTACAGACCCAGGTGAACAGCATGTCTGGCCACTACTCACTGTAAACCAAAGCATGTCACTATATTTCCAAAGCAGGGCTGCCCTGTGCAAAACTGGAAGAAATGGATATAAACACACCCCCATGATTAAATCTTTTCAACTTAATCTTCAATTGGACTGTTCATTGTACAGCCTGCTGAGTGTGGATGGGGAGACTCATAGACACAGATGTTTCTTAGTCCTGGCCTCAGGCCTTTGACTTTGACAATTTGCCTTCATGAAAAGTTGACAGGCATCCATGTCTATCTACCTCCATGTTTGCTAAACCTGCCCCTGGGGAGGGAAGCAGGGAATAGCACAGAGCTCACTTGGGCTCAGCCTCATGTCTATCTTCTCAAGGGGAAAGGCACGGGTGTTTTCTCAAATCAAAGCTCAAAAGCAGCCTGTACTGAATTCACCACGCGTACCTACAAACTAGATACACTGCAGGCTTATTTGCCCTGTAATTTAGAGTTCTGGCCTAGAATCTAACAAGAGACGAAATTTCTGATTCCAAACACAGCCCTGAACCCAAGAGAAATTCTGGTTTCTTAAAACCATCTAACTTTTGGCAGTCCTGCCATTGTTCTTCCAGGTAGCCTGAGAATAAGGGTGGGGTTTGGTCCCACCACTGGCTTTCATCTAGAGGGTATGAACATGTAGGGTGCCTTTTCACATTCCCCATGCCAGACTGTGAGGAGCGCAGGTGCTGGGTCATCTTTGAAAGTTCAGAGACTCAGGACCTGGGAGTTCACACAGCAGCCTTCGAACCAAATCAGATGCTCCACAACCATAGATCACAGTCAGGCCTCAGAGCCACCCCTTGATCTCAGGCCCCTGCTGATGGGAAACCAACAGGTGTCCTTTGCACTAAAACTTATAAAGGGGCCAGGTGTGGTGGCATGCCCCTGTAGTCCCAGCTACTCACGAGGCTGAGGTGGGAGGATCATTTGAGCCCAGGAGTTGGAGGCTGCACTGAGCCATGATCCAGCCTGGGTGACATTGCAAGATCCTATTTCTAAATAAATAAATAAAATAAAAATCGTGAAGGGGTTGAAGGGTGGGTCTAAA